>MU775456.1:8834-19928 GCA_026770625.1 Nicotiana glauca | reverse complement strand
ATTTTTTTGTAATTTCAAATTATAATTTTTTTTGTTTTTTCTACCCTCCTTCCGTGGAAAATATATTTTTTATATATATATTTTCAATAATAACTACGGATTCAACTGAACCCATAACTTTCGACGAGGAGTAAAAATTGTATGTAAAAATTTATTAAAATTATAAAAAAATAGATATAAACCCATAACCTTAAAAATATAATGGGTTCAATGTTAAAAACATTAAAATTGAATCCATAGGATTTAAATTCTAGATACGCCTCTATGTTGAGAGTATGAAATTTGGCTGAAAAATATCCCTCACGCGCCTAAAGGGTGAGGCAAATCACACACTAAATCTAGTAAGGTTTTGTGTTAAAGTGGAACACAAAAATAGGGGCTGGAGGGCCAAAATGGAACAAGAGTTAGTTAAAGTGCCAAAATAAAAAATTGGGCCAAGTTTAATGGGCTCTATATGTATTTGGCCTATATTTTTTTAATTAATATAATTTAGGTATTCAGATGTATTATATAATTTCTCTGAAGATTACTATGTTTTTGAGGAATTTTTCGGTTGAGAATCTTTTTTATAACTGAAAATACAAAAGTGTGTTATAATTGAGTTTGTTGAGTTATATTACGAGTCTATTATGTTAATTAATTCACTTTCCGTTTAAAAACAGTATAATTGAATACAATAATCTGTTTAGCTCTCCTGTTTCACGCATAGAAACGCTAATGTATTCATGAATACAATAGCTTAAATACATCAAATACACTCTAAAAATCCGAAAACATAGTTATAAGAAATAATATAGTAAATAGTAACTACAACTAGTTAATAACCACTAAAACATAGTGGTTTCTGAAAGTTATGATAGCTGAGAATTGGGCTTGTTTGAAACATGAATATGCAACATAAGCTTAAAAAGACATAATACATACGCGTACAACTAAGAAAATTTATCTTTTTAGGTTCGTAAGGAAAGCAAAATTAGACTGTTAGCAATGATGAATATAAGAAAGAACAGAATTAGGTAGTACTTGTCAGCCTGTGAGTATTTATTGTGTTTGCTAGTATGCAAAGTCAGTTAAATATAACTACAACATCATATAATTTAAATACAATTTTCATATAAAATTTATACACTATGTCTTTTGTGTATAATTCGTATATATCTTGTATGTCGTGTGTTCTTCTTCCTCTCTGCAAATTTTAATCAAAACTTCCTCTCTTAATACAATTTTGATATATATCAATAACTTTACATAAAAAGATAGTATTTATAACTTAAATACAAATTTCATACAACGATCCATACATTATACAACTATTTTTTAAACTTTCATACGATAGTCAAATATTCTTCTTCTTTTAATATGAAAATCCGGCACAAATTATATCTAATATTCACCAAATATCCTCAAAATCGAGATATAAACTCCATAGATATTTTCAATCATTTGCAATAATACCCAATACAAATAAAAAATACTTTTTGAAAAAACCAAATTCGAATTAAAAAGCTTCGAAGCTTTTTAATGGCTGTCAATGGTGGAGAATCAGACAATTAATATTCATCTGCTGCTAGCCCTCCATCAGAACGCCAATAAGAAAAGGGGAAGCCTAAAGAAGCTCCAAACTCCAGCCATGGTAAAATTCAAATCGATAAGAAATTAATCTCTTTCTTCGTCATCGTTAGAGAAAATTATGAGCTTTAGAAGAAAAAACCTTGTTGAGTATGTATAGAAGAGGGTTGATTCAAAGAGAGAAAAAGAAAAATCCTTTAGAAAGAAATTGTGATTGGGGCTTGTCTGGGTAAGAAAGGAAATATGAGGGTTTAAAGGGATTTACTAAGTTAAAAGGTTACGACCAAATGATACTGATTATTTAAAATTAATTTGTATATAATTGGTAAATTGTATATGACCAATTAAGTTAAAACTTGATTAGAGAGGGTTAATAAGCTTCATATGTAATATAGATAGGTAAAGAACCCTTATTTTTGTCTTTCATAAAAGTAGGTGCAATGCTATGATAGCATTACTTTCTTTAGCACACCAATTTAACAAAGCAAGTAAAAAAATTTACAAATGATAAATCAACTTAATAAAGCAAAGAAAATTTATAAATAGGCATAGATTACTGCAAAAGAATAATAGAGCCGAGTTTGAGATCGCGATAACTTGTTGATCTGTGTAGTTTAAACCACATAGATAAGGCACATAATCCTGAGGTTGGATGTCATAGATTAGAGAAGGATCATTTGCTCTTGACGGATTCACATGTCCTGCTCCAATTTCAAAGACGTTTGACGTCGAGTTTATCTAGGCTATGAGATTTTGTGCATCTGCATAACTAATGCGCGTTGCAGGAAGAACGTAACATAATCGTGGGGCAGGTATAGTGTAACCTTCAATATCTTCATTCATTAGAATCATGCCAGTAGCACCAGCATCTTTCAGTGGCTTCCCTTTTGCAATTGCTGTCGCGCCACCCATTCCACACAATACTAATTTTCCTTCAACATTTGTAAGTGATTCTGGGCTACAAGCGAAAGCACCAAAATAACTGTTGTTCAGTGTTGGGTAAACTATTGGCACCAATGTTGGAGGAAAATCATTTGGTTGGTAAGTTGATTCACCATCAAATTCTACGCTGTTTCCAAGTGCTACAGTTTCCTTCATTTGTCTGTCGATCGTGCTAGCACCAACAGTAAGAATCCAAGGGGCCTCATCAGATAAGGTACCGTTTTATGGACCTTCATTTCCAGCTGAGCAACTTACAAGAATTCCCTTTGCCATAGAACTAAATACACAAAGTGCAATATTGTCATCCCAAAAGGGCCAGAAATTCCACCAATGGAAATGGATATGACATCCACTCCATCATCAATCGCGACATCCATGGCAGCCAACATGTCACCTTCGGAACACTGGCCACTTGGATTGCAAACTTTGTACATAGCCAAGTGAGCGCGGGTGCAATGTCAACCGTGGTGCCATTAGCACTGCCAAAAACATTGGCCCCATCAACGAAGTTTCCAGCTGCAGTGCTTGAAGCATGTGTACCATGCCCTTCTTCCTCCAATGGCGCCCCACCTTCAAACACCGAAAAGTCTCTTGCTCCAATGATCTTGTTGTTACATGCTGTGAAATTAGACTCAAACTTTCCCTTCCATTTGGCAGGTGGAGGAGGCATTCCTTCATCATTGAACGAAGGATGTTCTGGATAAATTCCAGTGTCCAACAGACCAATAATCACACCTTCACCATAGTTGGACGTATTCCATAAGCCTAAGTTTTGGTGCAACCCAAGGAAACTTGGAGTATGAGTTGTTTGTACTCACAATTCCCTTTGAGGTCTTATGGAAATAAAGCCATCCTTCGTTTCCAATAAATTGTATATGACCATATAATTAAGTTAAAACTTGATTAGGGAGGGTAAATAAGTTTCATAAGCAATATAGATAAGTAAAAATCCCTTATTTCCAAGGCAATATCATTTGTCTTTCATAAAAATAGATGCAATGCTATGATCGCATCACCTTCTTTAGCACACCAATTTAACAAAGCAAGTAAAAAAAATTCCAAATGATAAATCAACTTAATTAAGCAAAGAAAATTTATAAATAGGACATAGATTACTGCAAAAGAATAACTGAGCCGAGTTTGAGAAATAAAGTTCCTAAAATCACCGTGTTATTAACCAGTGTTGTTAACACACAATAAAAACAAAAATAAAAAGGCATAAGCAAAGGTGAAACGATGACATAGACACATTGAAGAGCTAATAGAGTCTGCCTCTCTTCGTGACTTGATTTATTGTTGCATCCTCCTTGTTTATGAACAATCACGATTCAGCAACTTCCTGTAAAAGGAATATACCAATTAATTTTATTAGTCTTGCCCTGTTGCAATGACAACCCAAACTTGAAATTTAAAATATATTTATGACTTATAATTAGGCCAAACACTTCTTAAAAACACGCCTGTGTATAACTTCTGAAGAATAAAGGAGACTTAGACTCAAAAACTCACTTGAGCATTTGAAGGAGCCTGATCCTCACCATTAATCCAAGATGGCGGTGGCCAGAAAATATCTGCATATTCAAGGAAGGATAACAGTGAACCAAACTTACCATCTTCTATGGTAAATACACCCGTTTTATGACCATGTAATCCTCTATATCTAGCTCCAGTTCCTCACTAAGAACACTTGATTTGCTACAGCGTGCATTCTTGTTACCATTGCTACCACGCTCATTCTTGCCATGATCGCTAATAGTGCTGCTAATCACACCACCACCATAAATTGGATCAGCATTAAAATCGCCACAACAAGCACATGGAACGTCATCTTCACTGTCCTCATCATATAAGTGCGTAATCTCCCCAAAGATGTCAACAGATATATTTCCGTTCACATAGTAAATGCAGTTTCCTTTGCACTTACCAAAATCTTTTAAAGAAAGAGAGAAGCAACAGTCATCTCCTGCAAAGAAAATCCGATCACCCAACGTATACACTTCAATCCATTCATGTTGTTCTTCATCTAGCCGGGACATTTTAATTTCAAGGACATTATTCCAAGAAGGGCCCGGACCACGGACCTCCTTATCAACATCTAAAAACATAGCAACCAGAAACAATTGGCCACTTGATTCCACTAGTCGTTTCTTCCTACCTCCATCATATAACCTGGATGCTACCTTGGTCTCATTAAGCGAGGAATCAAACTTTATGGTCTCACCATAT
Source organism: Nicotiana glauca (assembly GCA_026770625.1). NCBI lineage: Eukaryota > Viridiplantae > Streptophyta > Magnoliopsida > Solanales > Solanaceae > Nicotiana > Nicotiana glauca. Next base: position 15,191 of record MU775456.1, on the reverse strand, counting down.
CGATCAACAACATAAAAATTCCCCTTATAGAATATGATATCGACAATATTGCAACTGGCATTTTTTATGATAGTCCACTTCTCATCCCCGGACTTTAAGTAACATAATTGACCCCTAATATGAATTGCCATTAGAGAAAAATGAGTGGTCCCATTCCATACATAGTTGGTAGAAAGCAAGATTTTTGTAACAAGATGCCCATGATCAAAATTACTAGACCAAGGATTTGAGGGTGGATGTATTGCACACGGTAAGATTTAGAAACTTGAGAAACACGGAAGTCTAGTAAATTCAATACCTTAGGCATATTATCTTCCAAACACTTGATTCGCCTGTCATTTAGTGGATTCACAAGCAGCAATTTTCCATCTACTTGTTTTATAACCTTAACCAACCAGCTTGTACACGAGGAAGCATCAACGGAAGCGACATCAAGGGGCTGGATGAGATAAACGGTGCTTTCGATTAGATAAAATTCAAAACCAGGGCTGCATGAATAAGGATCAGTGTCGTAGGGGATGATGGGTACTTGCAGTTTGAGAGGTAAAGAAGGAGAGTTTTTGAAAGGAGGAAGTGAGGAACGCCATGTTGAACAGACTGCACGAAGGCGAAGGACGTCAATATGCGTGTCGAGGAATTTGCCGATCCTCTCCATAAGTTCTTTCGGAAGATCGTCCCAAGGGATGACACTTCTACTGTCCATGCTCGGCTGCTCGAAGCGAATGGTGAAAAGAGCTAGGGTTCTGATCTAAGAGTTTTTTTACGGCATTTTTTCCTTCATATAGCATATATGAAAGTTTATTACTAAAAATGTGCATATTTTGTATATTACCCGTCCAGTTCACATTTACCTATAAAATTTGTACCATTCGAAAATCAGGCATTAATGGATCAGAATATTCCTTAAAAACGCACTAAAATTAAGGAGAGATTCTTGGTGATAATTGATTCTACATTAAATTCAATCTTTAAAAAGGGAAAGGAGATTTCATATCTGTATTTTTTTCTCCAGAACTACAATTCAAATTCTGAAAAAAAAAGAACGAACAGATATTCAACTACTAACAGCTACAAAAACTACGAAAATATTCAACTACTAATAACTTCTAAGATTTGAATTCAAATGGTAGAATTAAAAATTTTCGAGTTTCAACAACTCAAAGTTGAAAAAATATGTTCTTCGTCGTTGCTTCTATCAAATTATCGATCAGATATATCTCTTCTTCATCTTTTCTTCTTTCAATCTAGAAATTAAAAAAAACATCAACATCGACAACAAATCATGTCCAAAATCGCAATTATGCTACAATTTAATGGCAATTGGGATACCTATGGCAGATTTAGGGATTTTGAAGTGGATGCCATTGTGATAGATGAGAATGCAAGCTACAATACTCTGATCTCTACAATTGCAGAACAACTATCAATTGATACTGCTGAAAAAATTGTAGAAATCAAATACATCGTGAACATTGTCCCCCAATGGAGATTAGGAATGATATGGGGGTTCGTGTGTATATGGAGACCAAAAAGGAGAATAAAAACTTAGGTTCATATCCACTATGTATAAGTGTACGAGATTTCAATATGGAATTGACACTCCCCAATGATAACACAAGTGCAGGATTGTGTAGTTCAAAAAATGCTTAGAATTTTAGTTTTATGATATTGTCTACATATTTAATACATATATCTATAATTTGACTACAATTTCTCACAAAGAAAGAAGTAAGCAGTATTGATTTGAGAGCAATCTACAAAGTGCAACAGTTTAACTACAATGTCTGACATCTTAAAATAGATAAGTGTAAATTTTTTTAGATATCTACAAATTATCTACAAAGATTCTACAAATTTATAATGACACTGTTTATCTCTATTTTGATGCAGGTTCATCTGGGTCGCTAAAGTTACTTGATATGCCATCCTCTCCAGATATAGGGAATATCAAAGTAAAATAATAAAAGAATATACGCAAATCGATATTGAAGAAGGACAAGTGTATCAGGACAATCAAACTATAGCTGCTGCAATGAAACACTTTTCTGTGGTGCACAAGTTCCACTTCAAAGTTAAAAGATCTAGTCATAGAAGGTGTAGACGTGTGATTTTTGACCCTCCCCAAGAATTTTAACATTTTTAACGTGAATATTTAATTTAGGTCTAATATAGCTTTTTAACTATTTTTTTGATTTCTTTACTTTATTTTCACCTTAAAATGAAAAATTACAAAAAAAAAGATATATAAATTTTAGTTTATGTATTTCTCATAAACTTAAAAAAATATAAAAAATAGTACCTTATTTTTTTATCTTTATATAATTTCGAAAATATAAAAATAATCTCATTAATGTTTTGCAGTCATTTTAATCATTAAAAATACAAAAATAGTACTTTATATAAAAACGAAAATTACAAAAAAAAAATAGTTTCATTAATGTTTTGTAGTTATTTTAATCTTGAAAAATATCAAAAAAAAAAGTTTTATTTTAATTGTCAGTCTTATTTTGATAGTTATTTTGCTTACGTAGGATTAATTAAATAATATCGTATTTTTATTCTCGGTTACGGGGAAAGAATAATATTTGGGTTCAAACGACCAATTTTTAGGCCCAAAATTCGGACCTAGCCCATAACAACCCAAGCCAATACCCATACCCAAGCCCACTACCCTAAAACCCTAAACTAACCTAGACCTATAAATACACTACTAACTATTCAGCCGCGGGAGAGAAAAAAAAGATACACATTACACATTTTTTTTGAAGACTACTACTTCATCTTCTTCAACATAGAAACACAACACAAAACCCTAATACATCTCCATTGACAAAGATCAACCATCAGCCCTGTCGTTTCTTCGCCATTAATGACCCCTCATCGTCTTCAACCAAAACCACTATCTCGCTCACCAAAACAGCCCCCCGTCGTTCGTCGTCGTCACGTCCAAACGACCACCCCCAGCAGCCATTGCCGCAGCTTCATATTCTCTTCTCCAAACGCCCCCCGCTCATAGCTCACAACAGCCAACACCACCCCAACGACCAGAACAGCCTTCTTCTTCAGTGTCGCTAACCACCCCAAACGACCAGCAGTTCATCTTCCTCCTCGTCGTCAACCCGCACCAGCTCCAGCTCGTCACCTCACTCTCCCGTCAACCAGTCGCACCCCAAGCAGTCCACGCCGGAAATACAGTGGGAAACAGTGACGGCGTATGAGAGTTTGCTAGTCGTTGAAGTCCCGAGGTCGAGGTTTTGGTGCGAAGTTGTCCGGGTGAGGGTCCGTCGAGTCTCCGTTTGCGGTCTGGTTCTTCATTTCATCGCTGTCCAAGGTTTCCGATTTGAGTTCTGTCCGAGTTCTAGCAATTTAAGGACCGTTATCTTTATTTGACTGTATTTGGAATGTTTTGTTTTATTCAATGTAATGAGCAATTAAAAGCAATATTGTAGCTTATTTGAGATTACCATTTCTCTGTTTACTTCCTTCATGAGCTTTGCTGAAATACTCCTATATACTTCTATTAATCTCGGTTGATCCAAATGGGCCGTATGTTTGGGGGTAATTGTGGTAGTGTTCATGTGGTTAATTTTGTCACAGTAATAGTGAACTCCCATGTGCCAAAGTATCTGCAAGTTCAATTGATTCCTTGCTCAATAATGTTGAGGCAAATAGCAGTGATATTTAACGAAAATATACCCATGTTCAATTGTCACCATACTTGATCATCTTCTCTTTTTTTGAATAATTTATTTCTTTTGAAACTCCCTGAATGATAGCCTTTTAATGTAATAGATAATCTCTTTAATTACAATAATACTTAAATGTTACAATTATTCACAATACATCATCGTGATTATGGGTATGGTTCCCGTGACATGGTTACGATGCCTAAAATTCGGGGGTGCATTTCATGTAACCCGACTATAACGACTTTGGAATAATAAAACCCTTTAGAAGTCGAATTGTGCCATTGGTTGAATTTTCTATGGCCCTCGCAAAGTAGAAAATCGTAGTTGCTTTAGGATATCCTTAAACAAAATGCATAAATTGCGGGGCCCTCTTTAAATGGTTATTAAATACTTAGAATCCGGGACGGGCCGTTTAGCGAATTTCACGGCCTTCCCCAAAGATAATAACACGTTAGTCACTTTAGGCGCGTTTTTAATTTTACCTTCTTAAATACGGGTGCACATTTATGTGACCCAAACTCAAATCTCAATGAAGTCGAAATGTGTTGACAACCATGGGTGCACTGATGCGACGTGGTTCGAAACGCATTTTCATGACGATGCAATTCTTACAAAAATAAAAATAAAAGTGGGTTACTAATAGAAGGCACATAAGTTAGAACATGTCTTGAGATCAGATAAAATCAAATACAACAGTTGAGCGACCGTGCTAGAACCACGGAATCCGGGAATGCCTAACACCTTCTCCCGGGTTAACATAATTCCTTACTTGGATTTCTGGTTCGCGGACTGTTAACAAAGTCATAATTTCCTCGGTTCGGGATTCAACCGGTGATTTGGGACACCATAAATCTCCCAAGTGGCGACTCTAATTTTTAATAATAAATCCCGTTTCGATTGTCCTTTAAGTGGAAAAACTCCTTTATGCCCTTCCGGGTGTAGGAAAAAGGAGGTGTGACAGCTCTGGCGACTCTGCTGGGGAAAAGAACCCAGAACTTCAGTTTAGGGTTCAGAATTCGAGCTTGGAATAATGATTGTATTTGGCATTGTTTATTATCTGATTTTATTACATGTTTGGGACTAATGTGCAAAATGTTGCTTTTTATCGCTTTGATATTATCTGAACTGTATATAAAACTGCTACGAAATCCTTCTCTTCTCACCTCTGGGGTTGTGCTTACTGGTTGTGACTCCCTATTTTGTTAGTGTCATACCTGAAATAAGAAAGAGGCCGGACAAGTTACTAAGCCGGATGGCCTTTTGGTTCCCGGTACGTAGCCCCCTCCTCGACTCAAGTTGTCCGCTTGGGTACATAGTCTAGAACATATACTCAGGTTTTGAACCTAGAATAACTCAGCCTCATGCCGGATCCCTTGTAGGAACGCTTATCTGCATCATGTGCATTTTGACTTAGGGAACTCAACACAGTGATTGGGTCCGTCTAGGACAGGTACCCGAAATAACAGACCATCTTGATGTATCTTATGTGCTACAGTGTTGCATTTATTCAAGGGGAAAATGGTCATTTAGCAGACCAATGATAGTTGAGGGCAAATGAAAAAATAAAAAAGAAAAAAAAGGGAAAAAGAAAAAAAGAGGGTAAAGTGTGAAAATAAAGCAAGTGGGGTCTAGTTATATTTTTGTTTCATTTTATTAAGAAAAAGATCAAAAAAGAAAAAAAAATGAAAAATTCAAAAGATTTTGCATTTTTATCATTTTTCAAAAAATCAAAAATCAAAAAAAAAAAAGTGTTGGCATATTTCAACATTTTCAAGGAAAAGACAAAAAAAAATATTTTCTTTAAGTTAGTTATTTTGTTTAATTTTTCGCCCGTATCTAATCTGCCCGAACTACGCATACCTGATTCTCGTCTTTCGAGGCGTGATATGTAGGCAACCCACATAAGGTCCGGTCTTCCTAGTAAAACTTAGGTCCTTGGCTTTGGGGGTTCTTAGCCAAATTTTGCACTCATAGCCATCTTTTGGCTAAATAAGTCATTTTGCAAAAAAAAATAAAAATAATCCCAATCATGTCTTGCATGTGTCTAATAGAGAATGTTATTGTCTCACATAGTGTTGGTTTACGTTTTCTTATACAGGTTTGAATTTACCAACTGGAGTTTGAGCAAGACAGATACTCCAGGACCGCTGCATTCAGAAGTTGCTTGAGGAGATTTTTATTTTATTTTTATGTCATCTTTTACTTTTTAGTTTTGTATAAGTAATGTCAAGTTTTTTGTTATTGTACTTTTATTTTGTATTTGAAAAGGCGTGGTGTAACTCAAAAATCCAAAAAAAAATGTTGCATTTTATATTTCCGTTATAAGTTTTCTTTAGAATACTAATTCTAGAAATAAAAAAAGAAAATTTGAGGTTGTTTTTCCTTTAGGCAACTAATATCTAGGACTTAAAATGAATTGTTTTTATGTTTCCTTTAGTATATTAGGACCAAAATTTTTTAAAAAAAGAAGAGAATTTTCTTTTAAGCTTTCTTTAAGGTATTAATTCCAAAATCCGAAAAGATTTTTCTTTTGAGGTGTTTCTTTGGGAAATTAGTGAAAAATAAAAAAAAATCTTTTATTTTTCATTAGGACTTTAGGGTATTGTACAAAAAATAAAAATACTTTATCTATCATTAGAATTTTTTTCTTTAGGCAATCAAAATTGAA
>MU775455.1:7542-30393 GCA_026770625.1 Nicotiana glauca | reverse complement strand
CCGTTGGATGAAGGTGAATGAATGGCCACGATTACCTTTTAATTTTTAAACACAAAACGACGTAGTTTGGCCACGGTACTACGTCGTTTCATTTGCCATTTGGACTGATGCTGGACCGGATGAGGATTGGGCCTGGGCGGGTGATTAATTGGTTTGGGCTGTGTTATTTTGACCCAATATATGGTCTCTTAACTAAGACCATTTTTTTAATTCTTTTTGTTTGTTTATTATTATTATTATTATTATTATTATTTATTTTTATTATTATTTTTTTCATTTTTTGTTGTTTTTTTTTCATTTTATCATTTTTTATTTTCTTAATTTATAAAGATTCAAAAATAAAACTTTAAAACATAATTAATGGCCTAAACTACGTTTACAACTATTTTATAGCAATAAAACGTGAAAGTGAGCTATTTTTTGTGATTTTCTTTAAATTTGTAAAATACCTATTTAGTACTAAAAAATATGAAATTAAAATCCTAATGCAAATGCATATTTTTGTATTTTTAATATGAATTATTATGCAACTAATTATCACAAAAATGCAACAATTATCAGAAAAATGACACCAAAATATAAAAATTTTAAAAATAAAGAAAAAAATTATTTTGTTTGGATTTTTGGGAATAATTTGCTTAGGGCAAAAATCACGTGCTCACACAAACAAGGAAGACCGAGAGACCACGCAAGCTAGAACTCGACTGGGCTCCGAAAGATCCAATCTCACAAACTGACTGGCTAAGGCCTAAACATCCATCGCCAAGGGCCTCTTCGCTACTGGTAAATAAGCTAAACTCCCCAAACTCTCTACCCGGCGGCTCAAAGCATCGGCCACCGCATTGGCCTTGCCCAGGTGATATAAAATAGTGATATCATTGTCCTTCAGTAGCTCTAGCCATCTCCTCTGATACAAATTAAGGTCGTTCTGCTTGAACAAATGCTACAAACTCTGATAGTCAGTGTAAATCTCACAAGGCACACCGTGCAAATAATGACGCCAGATCTTCAAGACGTGAATAATAGCAGCAAACTTGAGATCGTGGACAGGATAATTCTTCTCATGTACCTTCAACCGTCTGGACACGTAGGCAATCACCCTACCGTCCTACATCAATACCGCTCCAAGGCCAATCCTCAAGGCATCACAATAGACAGTATAATACCTTGAACCAGTTGGCAATATCAAAACTAGGGCTTTAGTCAAAGCTATCTAAAGCTTCTAAAACCCGCCTCACACTCATCCGTTCACTAGAACAGAGCACCCTTCTGGGTCAGCCTGGTTATAGGTGCTGCAATAGATGAAAACCCCTAAACAAATCGACGACAGTAACCCGCCAAGCCAAGAAAACTGCAGATCTCTATAGATGAGGATGGTCTGGGCCAACTCTGAACTTCTTCCACTTTTTTCGGATCCACCTTTATCCCCTCACTAGATACCACGTGACCCAAGAATGCCACGAAATCCAACCAAAACTCACATTTTGAGAACTTTGCATATAAATTCTTTTTCCTCAAAGTCTGAAGCACGGTCCTCAGGTGCTGCTCATAGTCTTCCCGACTCCAGGAGTATACCAAAATATCATCAATAAAGATAATGACGAACGAGTCAAGATATGGCCAGAACACACTGTGCATCAAATGCATGAAGGCTACTGGGGCATTATTAAGCCCAAATGACATAACAAGGAACTCATAATGACCATACCGAGTCCTAAAAGCAGTCTTCGAGATATATGGCTCCCGAATCTTCTGCTGGTGGTAACCCAAGCACAAGTCAAACTTAGAAAACACTCGTGCACCTTGTAGCTGGTCAAACAAATCATCAATATGGGTCAAAGGATAACGGTTCTTGACTGTAACTTTGTTTAACTGGCGATAATCAATGCACATACTCATAGACCCATCCTTCTTCTTCAGAAACAAGACAGGAGCACCCCAAGGTGATACACTGGTCCGAATAAAACCCTTATAAAGCAATTTCTATAACTGATCCTTCAACTCCTTCAACTCAAGAAGAGCTATACGATACGGAGGAATAGAAATGGGCTGAGTACCTGGCAATAGATCAATGCCAAAATCAATATCTCCATCGAGCGGCATGCCCGGAAGATCAGTTGGAAACACATCAGAGAAATACCATACTACTAGGACTGAATCAACTATGATGGTATCAATACTGACATCTCTCACATAAGCTAGATACACATCACACCCCTTCTCAACCATTCGCTAAGCCTTAAGGAAATAAATAACTCTACTGGGATTGTGATCTCCTCCACTCAACTTGCAGTACACCTAGCATAGCCAGCGTCACGGTTTTGGTGTGACAATCAAGAATAGCACAATAGGGCGACAACCAGTCCTACCTAAGATAACATGCTGAGCAACAATAATTCGGCTCTGGTCTCAAAACTAGTAAGATCTACCAAACACGACTGATAAACACAATCCACAATAAGAGAATCTCCCACATTAGTAGAAGCATAAATAGGGTAACTCAAAGAATCCCGAGATACACCTAAATGCAGGGCAAAATAAGAAGACACATAAGAATAAGTGGAGCCTGGATCGAATATGTGACAAACTAGGACAATACCTGTGATGACAGAGTTGGAGGCAACCACCTTGGTATGGGCAGGAAGGGCATATTATTTGGCCTGGACTCCCCTTCTAGGGAGACCTCTACCTCCCTGACCTCCACCTCTAGATGGCTGAGCATGTAGGGCAGCAACTGTAGCTGTAACCATAGCCTGAGAACTCTGCGTGGCACGCTGTGGCTGAGAAGTCTGTGGAGGTGCACCCCTCCTAAGTCTGGGGCAATCCCTCACCATATGGTGTGTGTCACCACACTCAAAAAAAGCTTTGGGAGGATGTGGCGGCTGTGACTGGCTCGGCCTAGGTCTGCTGGACAGACCACTGAAAGCACCCCGCGCAGGAGGTGCACTAGATACTAGAAGTGCATAATAAGGCTCCTAAGGCTTAGGAGGGACTAGGATACCACTGGCTACTAGGAGAGCTAAATGAACATGGTAACTCATATAACCCCTACCATGAAGACCTGCAGCTGTGGCACGGGCACCAGAATAATGGCCCGACTCTCGAGACCTCTTGGCCTCCCTCTTGTCTCTATCCCTAGCACGCATACCCTCAATCCTCCTAACAATGCTCACCACCTGCTGATAAGAAATATCTATCTCCAACTAACGAGCCATGCTATACCTGATGATGGGAATAAGCCCCTCAATAAACTAGCGAACCCTCTCGTGAACAGTAGAAACCAAGGCTGGTGCATGTCTACCCAAGCTAGTGTAGCGGACAACATACTTCGAGACAGTCATAGTACCCTAGTGAAAATGCTCAAACTCTGCGCGCCATGCGTCCCTAAGGCTCTGAGGAACATACTCTCTCAGGAACATATATGAAAACTGAGTCCAAGCCAGGGAAGCTACCTCATGTAGACTGTCTAACTCATAAGTATGTCACCACTCATAGGCGGCTCCTCGAAGCTGGAAAGTAGTGAAGAAAACCCCGCTCGATCCTGATATACCCACAGTACGGAGAATATGGTAGCACTCATCTAGAAATCCCATAGCATCATCTGATGCTAGACCGCTGAATATAGGAGGCTTGTACTTTTTGAACCTCTCAAGCCTCCGCTGCTCATCCTCGGAAGCCACTGCCTTGTCCTTCGGGCTGATCTAGGACTGTAGGTTGTACAGGAATAATCTCTAGGACTCGATCAACATGCACTCCCTGCTCAGGAAAGCGGGCGACGGGAGTTTGTGCTCCTCCCCCGGCCTGGTATGTAGCTGAAGTAAGGGGAAGCAACCCTGCCTGAGCCAAAGTGGTGTACATGCTCATGAACTGTGCCAGTGTCTCCAGAAGTACTGTAGTAGTAGTAGTAATAGGCGTAACAGGTGCCTGGGCTCCGGCTAGAGCTGCTAGTGGCTCCTCAGTGGCAGCTTTTACAGGTGCTCTGGCTGTACCACGTGCATGTCCTCGGCCTCTACCCCGGCCTGAGCCTCTGATGGCACCAGTAAGGGGCGCGGGTGCCTGATCATCTCGGGTAGCACATGTCCTCACCATTTGTGAGAGAATAGAAGATAGAAATATTGAATTGTGATATCAAAAATCTCGCACGACAAGGAAATCAAATGAAGTGGAATTTTCCTAACAGTTACATAGCCTCTCGTAGATAAGTACAGATGTCTCCGTACCGATCTGCGAGACTCTAAATAATCGGCTTGTGATCATGACTCCTATGAACCTAGAGCTTTGATACCAACTTGTCACGACCCCAGTTCGCTCTCCGTGAACTATCGTGACGGCACCTAGTCAATCCTAGCAAATTGCGGAAATAGAAAATAACAGAATAAAACTAGCCATAAACTGCAAAAATAACATAAGGAAGCGTTTAAGATGCTGCTCGGTGTGAGAACGTAATTTTTTTCCTATATGAATTACTCCCAGAAATTCAAAACAAAATAATTTCTTTCAGTATTTACAATTTTGGTAGATTTTTGTAGCATTTTTCGTTAATTGTTTGCATTTGTCTGAGCATGTTAACTTTTGTCTAATTAATGGAAAAATACAAAAATATATTGCATTTGCATTTAGGATTTAATTCTACATTTTAGGATTAATTAACAAATTAGTTGTTTTATAAAGGTGGGGAAAATCACAAAAAATAATTTTAGTTTTTGCATTTTTGAGGTTTTTATTTTAATTTGGTTATTAATAATTTGTGATAATTATTATAGAATTAATTATCATTTTTGATAAGCTAATTTGGTCTTATGATTTAATTTAGGATTTTACTTTCAATTTTGAAAATGAAAAACAGAAAAATTGGAATTAAGAAAAATAAAAAAAAGAGAGAAAAGAGTTAAAGAAATTCTTTGGGCCAATCTTTTTTTTAACACTCAGCCCAATCGGATTCCCAGCACAAAAATGCCCCAACTCGTTAAAACCAGCCCAAACCCGCACCCCAACCTAGTCCAGTCTTCCACCCCGTCCAAACGATGTCGTTTCATCCTAAACAAATCATGGTCGTCGAGGTTTGTAAGATATAACGGTTGGGAAGCTAGGACCCCTAAGTATATTAGTGTCCAAATGCCTAACCTACCCCCCGAAGCTTGTCTCTCTCACCCCACCCCTCATAAAACCCTCCACTGCCTACCGAAAATCACCTCCGCCGGTGGTGTTGTAATGATTGACTCCATCTTTTTACCGGAGATTCACCTTCTTCCCCTCATCCCCATGCCACCATCCATTCACCTCGAATCTTACCAGAAATCGCCCAAAATACCCAAACCCTAGGGCGCTGCCATTGATTCCTCCGCCGTGGCCGGCAGCGCCACCACCAACCACCCCCAAATTCACACCAAACAACTACCACACCCTCCTCATCTCATAACTACCACCAATTTCCCAAAACCCTCACCCATTTGTTTCAAATTCCAAATTTGAAATTCCAAAAAAAACAACAAAACCCTAATCCACTCCTCCTTCTGATTTCCAGCGGTTTCAAGGATCGATTCGAGCCAAAATTTATGCAAATCGATTGTTCTCGTTAAGAACAATCGATTAGTGTCATTTCTGGCTCATTTCGAAGTTCATCGGAGTCCATCCGCCATGCATACCCAAGTTCATTCACCTCCTTTATTCAGTCATTGACTCTGTCGGTTAGGCCACTTCTTTTCTTTAGTTTTGTTCTCTTCTGCTTGTTTTTGCAATTATTCTCCTAATTCTGAGTACATGCCTGTTTGAGTTTGTCGGGTTAATTATTTGTTCAAATTGGTTGACATTATATGTTTGTTTGAATCGAACGGGGGTTTTATTTGTATATCTCTACTTAAGATAATCAAGACCCTTAAACTGTTTAGCCAATCTATCATTAATTCCATTTTGTTTGTTTTTTTTCTTTTATTCTCTCTTGCCAATGGCGTTTTAGATTTTAGGGTTCTTCCTTTGTGCTGGGATTTCAGTACCAAGTGTCTAATGTTCATCCCTCTTTGATTGTGAAGAAAATAGTCAGTTGTTTGATTCAATTTTGTCTAATTAGTAATGGCTAGAAAACTATTGGGGTGTTAGTTGAATAATAGAAACTTGGGAGGTTATCTGAGAGTAAGAAAATCAGATTTTTTTAGGGAAGCTTCTAGAATAGGGGCAGCTGGCCTTATTTAGTTAGCACAAGTTGCTGGAGCCAATTAATGGTGTCCAGTTGTCCTATTCAGTTAAAAAAGATGCCTTGTGGGGGTATTTTGGGGAATCTGTTTGCCTTTCCTTGGAAGGCACACCACAACCCCCCCCCCCATAAATGAAGCTTTCCTTTCACTCAAAGGGAGCCGGGGGAAATATTCTGAAAATCTGAAAGAGAATTAGAGATAGAATTCCGAAAAAATACCAACAAAAAAAAAGGCAAAAGTTCTACTGTTCGATTAAGTTTCAGTAATTTGTACTTCTGAAAAACAAAGTTCCTATTCTAATAGTCAAAGAATGGATTAATGTTGGGTTATTAAAGTTTTCGGCTCAAGCTGGTTGAAGGTTAAACTTTCATTGGTTTTGCTGAGTTGATTTCCTGGGTTTAAGTGTTAAAACTGGTTGATTCCTGTTGCTGAAGCTATTACTCTGTTGCTGTTACTGTTTCTTCACCTCTTTTCCTTTAATCTCCAAGTAAAAATTCTGAATCCTTCATGATGTAACTTCAATTTGAAGATGGAATAAAGGCAGTGTTAATTTTGGTAGTAGTTCTGTTTGTGCCACAACTGTACTTCTTCATGATGTTTATCTTCTAGTCATTTGGATTCATAATGTAGTTTGGTCGATTGTTGTTGTTTAACTAAGTCCTCGTGACTGTAATTGAATTATAGACTATTGAGGCAAAGAATTTGATCAAACATGGATTAATAGCTAAGTTTTGTGATTAAGCCCTATTAGTTAAGCGTAGGGTATTTTGGAATTGTCAAATACTATGGTAGCATATTTCTTCGAATATATGAATTTTAGCCTTAAGTTTAGAGGATTTTATATTAGAACAGCTACTGTTAATGATGGCATAGTCTATTATGTTTAAAGTGTTGTGGTACATTGTTAAATGCAAACAGGGTAAAGACCATGGATGATCTGATCTGAAGCATGGTTTATGTGCCTTTCTCTGTGAATATTTTGAGCCTTCAGTAGATAAAAGTTTCAAATAAAAGTTGAATTTGATTTTGATCGTGGGAAGTTTCATTTTAGTTGTCATTGAATGCCCAAATGACGGCTTGCACAGTCATACTGGTTTAGTTTGGAGGTTGTATTACGAAATTGTCTTTAAAAATTAGTATGGAACTGTATAAATTTCCCTTTTGAAATTAGTTTGAAAAATGGGGTTCAACATGGTTACTTGATGTTTATCAATTTTAAGTTGTCAAATGATGATTTGTTCATTTCCTATTGAAGCATGTTAAATCTGGAAATTAAATAGTGATTTGTGGTTAGGATAATCTGTTTATTTCTTATTGAAGCATGTTAAATCCAGAAATTAAGTAGTAATTCTGTAAGATCCATTGTGGGGAATCGAACTGAGTGCCTGGTCGTTGATTGTTGTTCTCCTTGTTTGAATTTGGGCCCTGTCTTGGGCCAAGCTTGGACTGGCCCAATTGGTAATTCAAACTCTATTGGGCTTCGCGTTTGGCCCACACTTTAATCTCATACGTTTAGTCTCTTTCCCTCTGTTAAAATGTAGTCCCCTTAGCCTGGACCATAATAGAACTCTGCCTCATTTATGTTGGGTAATTAGGTTCCCCAGCCTAGAACGAGTGAACTATGCTAGGCAGCAAATCTTATGACATTGTGAATGCAATTGAATTCCCTCTTTTAACTTAGAATTGAGGTATGCCATGCCAAATAAAAATGACAATTGCATGGCCCTCGTATCAATTTCATAACCTAGATGTCAAAAATGATTAATATTCGTAGAAAACCCTTTAGGGCCGTTTAAAACACCATCGTGATTGTGTATACGTTCGCGTAACATAATTACGATTTCTAAAAACAAAACAGGTGTATGCGTTCGCGATACTTCGGCCCAAATTTTCTTAATAAAAATACAACGTTATTAATTGTGGACACATTCGCGTGACATGATTTTGATGCACCAAACAAGCGGGTATACGTACGCGTAACCCGTTTCAAGATAATTTTTCTTATTTAAAAGTGTTAAGAAGTAAATGCACATAGGTTCTAAAATTATTAATTAAACAATTTTACTAATCCAAGTATTATCAAAGCGACCATGCTAGAACCACGGAACTCGGGAGTGCCTAGCACCTTCTCCCGGGTTAATAAAATTCCTTACCCGAATTTTTGTGTTCGCATACTGTATAATAGAGTCAATCTTTTCCTCGATTCGGGATTTTAACCGGTGACTTGGGACACCATAAATTATCCCGAGTGGAGACTCTGATTCTTAATAAATAAATCCCGTTTCAATTGTCCTCTAATTAGAAAAAATTCCTTTATTATACCCTCTTCTGGGGATGCAGGAAAAAGGAGGTGTGACAGCTCTGGCGACTCTGGTGGGGAAAAGAATCCAGAATCTTTGGTTCAGGGTTAAGAATTCGAGCTTGTTAATATGATTTTTACTTGGGTTATTTATTGTTGATATTATTGTATTTTTGTGAACCTTTTTGCTAAATGTTATCTGTTTACCACCTTAATATTGTTGAATTGTATATAATTGCCTTATTACGCCACCCCTTTGAGTCTTCTGAAAATGGTGCATACTTTCGCGTAGCCCGCTCTTTCTATAGAAATTATACCAAATAGGACGAGGTTGGGCAAGCGACAAGGCCGGGCAGACTTTAGTGCTCCCGGTACGTCACCCCTCCTCGGCCCCAGTTGTCCGCTCGGGTACCCCAAGTCTAGACCAATACCCCAGGATTTAAACCTAGAAAAACTCAGCCTCATGCCGGATCCCTAGTAGGAACGCTTATTTGAATCATCTGCATTTGACTTAGGGGACTCAACACAGGGGTTGAGTCCGTCTAGGACAGGTGTAGTGGTGTACCCAAAAATAAAAGACCATCTTGATGCATCCTAATGTGCTGCATGTTACATTCTTCAAGGGTAAAAGGGTCATTTGGTGGACCAATGATAGTTGAGGGCAAATGAAAGAAAAATAAAAAAAGAAAAACAAATGAAAAAAAGAGGGTGAAGTGTGAAGATAAAGCGAGTGAGCCCAATTATATTTTCTGTCACATTTTGTTAAGTAAGAAAAAGAGCTTGAAAAATTCAAAAAGATTTTGCACTTTTTCATCATTTTTCGAAAAATCAAAAGAAAAAAAAAGAGAGAAAAAGAAAATCCAAAAAGATTTTGCATGTTTCATCATTTTTCAAGAAAAACCAAATAATATGTTTTCTCTAAATTAGTAGTTTTTTTTTTAATTCTCAACCGTATCTAGTCTGCCCGAACTACGCATACCTGATTCTCGTCTTTCGGGACATGATACGTAGGCAATCCACATAGGGTTCGGTCTTCCTAGTAAATCTTAGGTTCTTGGCACTGCGGGGTCTTAGCCAAATTTTGTACTTCTAGCCACCTTTTGGCCAAATAAGTCATTTTTGCAAAAATAGTCTCAATCATGTCTTGCATGTGTCTAATAGGGAGCGTTATTATCTCACATAGTGTTGGTTAAAGTTTTCTCATACAGGTGTGGGTCTATTTACCAGAGTTTGAGCATGGTAGACGCCCCAGGACCATCCAATCAGGACCACTCATTTAGGAGTTTGCTTGAGGAGATTTTCTTTATGTTTTAGTCTGTTGTTCTTTTTTATGTCATCTTTTACCTTCTAGTTTTGTACAGTAATGTCGAGCCTTTTAGGTGATGTTAGAATTTGTCATTGTCTAGTTAAATTTGCCGAGTCTTTGTTATTGTATTTTTTATTTTGTAGTTGGAAATGTGTTACAAGTCAAAAAAGCAAAAAAAAAAAAAAAGAAGAAATTTTGCGCTTTTATATTTCCGTTGGAAGTTTTCTTTAGAATACTAATTCTAGGAATTTTAAGAGAAAAAATTTCATTTAAGATGGTTTTTCCTTGAGGCAATTAATATCTAGAGCTTAAAATAAAAATTATTTTTATATTTTCTTTAGTATATTAGGACTAAAAATTCAAAAAAAAAAAAGAAGAAGAGAATTTTCTTTTAGTACCTTTTTAAAGGTTTTCTTTAAGGTATTAATCTCAAAAATCCAAAAAAAATTTCTTTTGAGGTTATTCTTCGGGAAATTAATGGAAGAAATGAAAAAAATATTCTTTTCTTTTCACTAGAACTTTAGGATATTGTACATAGAAGAAAAAAGAAACATACTTTATCTTTTGTTTATCTTTAAAGTTTCTTTCTTAGAAAATCAAAAATTGAAATCCAAAAATATTTTTAGCTTGTTCATTTCTCGTTTCGAAATCTTTCTTGAGGAATATCAAATAAAAATTCAAAATATTTTTCTTTGGTTTATTGTTTGGACTTCCTTTCAAAAACAAATATCAAATTTTTTTTTCTCGTATAGGATTTTTCCTTAATAGAGTATTTGTTTCAAAAAAATAATATGCCCGTTAAGCTTGAGTTTAGAATAGGTCATAGAACATTAAGTCTAGAAAATTAAAAAAAAAGGGATTTGTTTCTTTTATTTCTCTGTTCTCATAAGAGTAGTCTTTAAGGTAAAAAAGGAAAGAAAAAAGGAATGTTATTTTGTTTACTTTATTCTCTCTGATTCATGCGGGGTCATGATACGTATGCAACCTACATAGGGTTCGACCGAATCATTTAATAAAAAAAGAAGAAAAAAATGGAAAAAGAAAGAAAAAAGAAAAGGAAAAAAGAGGTAGAATTGTGGAATGTGAGAAATGAGAAGGAAGAAAAAGAGTGATAATTAGAAGGAAAACGAGGAAGGAAAATGAGCAAGCCAAGAAAGGAGAGGATTGGAATGAACAAATTGAGATGATGCCAAGTGACCTTATGACCCTCGAAATCATTCTAGAGCCGTTAATTATTGATAGGTGCATTGCACGCAATGTGATGTTATTACCTAATAAACGCCCTAACGCTAACATGTCAGCTTGTTTTGCCCCACCTTGTTATCCTTGTTATTAATCACAGGAAGGTGGTTAGTTTGTGGCATTCGGGCGAGTCATCTATGCACGCTAGGTCAAACAGCAAGATAACCATGACTAGTAAGGGATCGGACATAGGTGTTGTCGAATCGGAATTTGAGTTGAAAGAAGAGGCCCAAAGGTTGAAACGCTAGATAACAGAGATGTACCGAGCTTGGATTAGTGGGCACCCTCTATCCTCATTCCCCACCAACTACATCGAAAGTCTTGCTTCCGTCCCACTACCATCACAAGCCAAAATTCCCAATGCCGTTATCCTAGCATGCCCAGGCTTTACCCCTTTCCACAATTACCCTGGCACCTTGCCCCATGCTTTTCATGCTCCACTTGCCAATACAAGCGTGTCATTAACTACTCCTGTTTTTTCAGCTCCTCCCCATGCCAACATCCCTCTATCTTTTAGTGAAACCTTGTTCAAAGTTCCCGATGCCCAATACTATGGTACAAAACCAACTTTCAAGACCTCGGATCCATATTGTTGCGATCCTTATTTCGAGCCTCCCATTGAAATTGAAAAACCCGCTAAGGTTGTGGAGCAAGATGAAGTATCTAGAAAACATGCGATGTTTGCAAAAGGGTCTTCGAATGGTGTCGGGGCAAGTCGGAAAAAGCCAAAGTTGGTGGTACTAGGGATGCCAAGAAAGCCTGTTGTAGTTGTGAAAGGGTCTCCCATTACCCCTGTTGCTATTAAATCAATGACTTTAGTTGCCAGCGGTTGAGACAAAGGATGTCCCAGGGAACTACAAATGAGCAATAATGGCACACAAAGGAAAAGAAGTGGAGGAAAAATTCGTTGAGATCAGAGGATCGACTCATTTCGGAGGATGTCTTACCTCCAATGAACTAAGGAAGGCCAAGCTCTTCAAGGGTAGACAAATGCCAGTAAAGAAATCAGTGACCGAGGAGGAGGCCAAAGAGTTCTTAAGGAAGATGAAAGTGCAAGACTATTCCATTGTTGAACAATTAAGGAAAACTCCAGCTCATATTTCTCTGTTATCTTTGTTGGCACATTCGGATGAGCACCGCGGGCCATAATGAAGATTCTGAATGAGGCACATGTTCCTTATAAGATCACAGTGAATCAATTAGAAAAGATCGTTAGCAGGATCTTCGAAGCAAATAGGACCACTTTTGCGGATGATGAGCTTCTTATAGAGGGTGCAGAACATAATCGAACTCTTTGTATCACGGTGAAGTGCAAAAATTATTTTGTCACCAGAGTGTTGGTGGATAATGGATCCTGTGCAAATACTTGCCCTCTGTCCACTTTGCAAAAGTTGAAGATCGGCACGGAAAGAATCCACATGAGCAATGTAGGTGTTCAAGGTTTTGATGATAAAGGAAAAGGTTCTGCTGGAGATATAATGCTTGAATTAGTGATAGGGCCAGTTGGTTTCAGTGTGGAATTTCAGGTGCTAGACATGGTTTCCCCATATAATTTGTTATTGGGTAGGCCTTGGATACATGCGGCTAAGGTAGTTCCATCATCGCTACATCAAATGGTGAAATTTCAGTGGGACAAACAAGAGGTAGTTGCGCGTGGGGGGAGGATTTATGTGACGACCCGACCCGTCGCCTCATGATTCACCCCTCCGTTTCCCCCATTTTATGCTTCTTCACGTTTCATTATCAGTATTTGGTGTGTTATAGTTGACTTGGATTGGTTTTGGTAGAAATGAGGCACTTAACCTCTTTAAGGAAGGCTTAAGTTGGAAAAGTCAACCGGATGTTGACTTATGCGTTATAGGGCTCGGATGTGATTTCTGGTGATTCGGTTAGCTTCGGGGGATGATTTGTGACTTAGGAGTGCGATCGGAATTGGTTTTGGAGGTCCGATGTAGAATTAGGCTTGAATTGGCGAAGTTAGTATTTTGGCGAATTCCGATTGGTAGGTAAGATTTTGATCCAGAGGTCGAAATGGAATTCTGAGATTGAAGTAGTTACGTTAGGTAATTTTGGATGTGTGTGCAAAATATTAGGGCATTCGGAGGTGTTTTGGTTGGGTTTTTGATCGAATGCGTACTTCGGAAGTTTTGAAGAAACTTAGGCTTGAATCCGATGAGAATTGATGATTTTAGTGTTTTTTGATGTGTTTTGATGATTAAAACAAGTTTATATGATGTTTTGGGATATGTTGGTGCTCTTGGTATACGTCTCGGGGGCCTCGGGGTGATTTCGGATGGCTAAACGGGAAGTTTTGAACTTAGAATTGCTGCAGAAAATGCACAGCAGTTGCAGACCAAAATTGGTCTTTGCGTTCGCATGGATTGGTCCGTGTTCGCGAATGGGTGAGTTTCCAGTGCACCGCGTTCGCGTGGGTGGCTTCGCGTTCGCGTAGAAGGGGGCCTGGGGTCCTGCCAAGTTTATTCATCGCATTTGCGACAATGGGGTCCGCGTTCGCGTAGGAGGAGCGGCCTGTGCATCGCGTTCGTGGTCTATTGGACGCGTTCGCATAGTTGAAGATCCTAAAGCATCGCATTCGCGGACTGGGAGCCGCGTTCGCGTAGAGTAATTTCCTGGTCAACGATTTTTGTTCATCGCGAACGTGGGGGTGTTGACCGCGTTCGCATAGGGTAAAAACTGGGCGTACAGAAGGGTTTTTATATCATTTCATCCACGAAGCTTGGTCCATTTTTCTCCATTGATGAGCACCTTAAGAGCTTTTTGGTAGAAATTAAAGAGGGTTTCAACGGGAATCGATTAGAGGTGAGCCCTATGGCCTAGAAACATCATTTTATTGAAGAATCAACCTTTAAATCCATGGAAATTTGGGTAAAATTGGAAGAACTAGGGCTTGACTTTTGAAATTAAAATTTGGGATTTGAAGGGGCATTTGAGCTCTGATTTTGGTAAATTTGATATGTATGAACTCGTGGCGAGACGAGGAATCCGGTGATGTGAATTTTGTAATTTTTCTAGAAGTGGGCCCGGGGCTCGGGTTTTGCCAACTTCGTGATTTTTGATATTTTTCAAGTCCTTTCGATTGGGTTATGATTCATTAGCCTATTGTGACGTATCCCTCGTGGTTTTGATCAGATTCGACGCACGAGGAGGTCGATTCGAGGGGCAAAGGCATCGTGAGTTAGAGATTTCACCTGTTCGAGGTGAGTAATTATTGTAAATGATATCCTGAGGGTTTGAAATCGTAGATTTGCACCCATAGTGCTATATTGAGGTGACTTGCACACCGGATAGAGAGCGTGGGGTAGAGCATCGTTGGGGGTTGTGACTTGGTCCGTCCCGGTTGTTGATTTTACCGTGTATTTCACTATGACTTGTTGTTTTTCATTATAACTTGGGCTTATTGCCATAATTGGGGCTTATTGCCGACTGTTTGAGCTCCTTGTGAGCTATCATCACTGTTTTCCTCACTATTTGAAATATTATTTGAACTCAGTCCATTTGAATTACATTGCTTCATGAACTTAGCTATATGTTTACTCAACCTTTAGTTTTTAACTGACATTTGAACTATGGTTTGAGCTGAGCATTATTGTTTTTACTGATGCCCGAGGGGCTTATGATTATTTTTGGACTGATTGAGGCCGAGGGCCATGTGTGAGGATATGTTGAGTGATGTGAGGAGGCTTTCAGGCCTCAAGTGTATTTTGAGGAGGCTTTCAGGCCTCGAGTGTATTGTGAGGAGGCTTTCAGGCCTCGAGTGTATTGTGAGAGGCTTTCAGGCCTCAAATATATTGTGAGAAGGCTTTCAAGCCTCGAGTGTATTATGAGAAGGATTTCAGGCCTCATATTGATATGTGCAGGCTTTCAGGCCTTATTATGATAGCGCTTGGGCTGTAGGAGCCCCTCCGGAGTCTGCACACCCACAGTTAGCGCGAGTACCCATGTGTTGTGATACTAAGCCTGAGGGGCTGATACTGTTTGAGTGATGTGATACTGAGCCCGAGGGGCTGATACTATTCTGAGTGATGAGATACTGTGCCCGAGGGGCTGACACTGTTCTGAGCAATCGATATTGAGCCCGAGGGGCTGATACTATGAGATGTGCCCGAGGGGCGAACTTTATGTGCTCATCTTGCATATTTAATTGCCTTTTTACCTGTTATACTGTGGTACTTGTACCCGAGGGGCAGATTTTCCGTGCTTATCAGCACTAACTGTTTTGAAATCGTTTTCGTAATTGTTGAAAAGACCATTTTCAAAAGAGATTTGAACTGAGCCAAGGCATTTCTAAAAGATATCATAAATTTCACTATCTTTCTTAGAAAATTGTACCCGACTTCTATACAACATGTTGTTTGCTTTACGTGATTTCTTGCTGCTCAGTTATTATTTACCTTTATTACTCACTGAGTTAGAGTACTCACTGAGTTAGAGTACTCACTTTACTCCTTGTACCTCGCGTGCAGTTGCAGGTATTTGTTCACCCGGTAGTGGGTATTGGCCGCGTGGAGGCAGAGTTGTAGAGGTTTAGCGAGGTGACTGCCAGCATTCGCAGCACCACAGTCCATTTATGTTATTCATTATTATTACTCGGTGTATTTCTAGACTGTAAAGTGGGGATTTCATTCTTATAGATGCTCGTGACTTATGACACCCCGGTTAGGCTGTATTAGGTTGTAATTACATTAATTTGTATTCGAACTGTGATATAACTGATTAACTGCTTTAAGTGGTGTTCTGAAATGGTCTGGCTGGCCTTGTCTTCACGAGAGGCGCCATCACGACCGGAGCGGGGTTTGGGTCGTGATAAGTTGGTATCAGAGCCTAGGTTACTAGGTCTTACGAGTCATGAGCAGGTTTAGTAGAGTCTCGCGGATCGGTACAGAGACGTCTGTATTTATCCTCGAGAGGCTGCAGAACCCTTAGGAAAACTTCACATTCTTGAATTCTTATCATGCGTCCTTGATTCAGCTTGAAAAGAAACTCTTGAAATTCCTTCCACGCATCTGTGTGCGCACTTGAGCGCTCAGTATTATATGTGCCTTAATGGTTTATGATTCCCCCGATCGAGGGGCGAGATGTGATCTCTGTGAGTTCGATGTTGGGCCAGTCTGGAGGACTTGAGGCTGGATCCTTGCCTATGGCTTGAGCACCGAGGTGCTGATTGTGTGAGCATGTGATTTGAACTTATATGTTCGGTATTGTCCCTATTAGCCGGAATGGCGGTTGGATATCCATGTGATGAGTATGTTAGTACTGCGAGATGTATTTATATGACTTGGTAATGACGAAGAAGTCTGCTAGATAATAGATGAACTGTTAAGTGATTCGATTCCTATTGTGATTTGATGTGTGGCCCGAATTATGGGCACGTGAAGAATATTTTTTTTGTCTCCTAATTGGGGAGCGAAGTGCATTACATGTGGCGGAATGAGTTCAGACCCAGGAAGAATAAATGATTGTGTAATGTGTATGACGGTGGAAGGTATGCAGAAATGTTAAATTGAGGCGAAGCATATGGGTTATCTCCTACGGAGCATTCTTAATTGGTACGATCCCTTGTGTGTATGTTAGGAGATCTCATGTATAACTGAAGGGTACGTGTGGAAATTTGAAAATTCGAGTCGCTTAAGAGAGTGGAATCAACTGATATGGGGATAAATGCGAGATTTGCAGAGGATTACAGTACTAGATGAACTGTGTTTCCATAAACTTGTAAATGATTTGAGTTTAATCTCACTATGGTATTGTGGCATCATTAGAGTAAAAGTGTTATGAGTTGTTGAGTGTGTCTTGATGTATGGTTTCGAGCTAAGTTGGGGAGTTTGCTACAAATTAGCTAATTATACGGTCATGTGCTATGTTGGTTCCAGTTCGAGGCATGCTAGCGAATCAGTTCTGGTTGCAGAAATTGAGCTGAGGATGGCACAAGTGAAGCAAAATTTTGACAAAGGTTATATGGTGCCTCTTAGATGCATAAGATCAGAGGATGTCTTAAGCTGTTGATTGGTAAGAATGCTCGGTGCATAGAGCCGGAAGATGTTTGTTTGTATTGGGACGAGGATCTCATTTTGCATTATCAGAGTGCCAATAAGGCACGAGTGACTCTGTTCGTTGGGTCAGGTAATTTGCAGTTTGAATAAGAGTGAATGACTCTCGAGAATGGTTTTAATGTGTTCAAGATTCTACATGTAGCAATCAGGTGTCTTAAGGTTGTGTATGTGGGTAGAGACTGTGTTTTCATTGGAAAAGGGTCAAGACTTGTGGTATTTTTATGTTGATTATGGGATCCTATGTATCAGTATCTGGAAAGTAATGGTAACGAATTCAGATTCGCAGGAAGTTCTTCAAGTAAAGTATTCTGGAATATGGTATTTCTGGAAACATTTGAGAGAGTATTCAGTGGCTTATGGGTCTTAGACAGTGTGGTCTTGTGCTTGGGTCTCTTGTAGTGAGCCTGGGTTGAGGAACTGTGGTTCTACAGCATGAGGGAATATCAAGTTGAAAATGAATCAGAAGGAAACCTAGATAAATAAAGTAGCTTGTTAGTGGACCGAATCGGTATGGTAAGGGTATGATTAATTCTTTGTATGTGTTCGAGGTAATGAGCCTTACAGGCATTTTGTAGCAATGCTCTCGAGCTTTGGCAGCTTGCTTAGCTTGGTTTGAGTTGAAGGAGTCAGTCCTGGCAGTTTAGCTTGTGCACATGGAATTGGGGGAGAGAGTCCTTGTTGGGTTTTACCGTGGTTTGGAGATGAATATATTTTCTATGGGTATGCGAAGCATGGAATGTGTAATGATTTTCTTCCAAATGGGATCATTGGAAGTTGTTGGCTAGATGAGTTACAGTTCAGTTCTGAAAAGAAGTTCATAAAACTCTTAAGTAAAGAGTAGCCTCAGATAATGAAGGAAATGATACTGCTAATTGGAAGTGATTTGACGAGAGTATTTGTCTCGGAAAGGGGTAATGTGTTTAGACTGATGATATTTTAGTAGTATTGCGGCACTTTTTTCTAGATCGACTGCTGATATCTGAGTATGTTTGATGGCATAGGGAAATTTTAGAATATCTTTCATGGAATGGTTTGGGTACTCGAGGTGTAATATGTATTCATACTGCGGAATTTGGGATCAGGTACAGTGATTCGTGTGCTATATAGAGTTGGAGACTATGTAGTGGTTGCGGATCGTGTGTATTGGTACCGTTAGCAGCTATTGGGATTTGGAGACCCGAGTGGATCTTTCTTTGCTTGGTATATTAGATTTTAGATATGATATTAGGGTGTAGACTGGTTGTCTCAGTGTTGGGTTATTCTAGACTATTGTGCTATGGGCTATGTCGGAAAATGCCACAGGTTGCGTGGCGAGGTGCATCAGATTATGTTCTAGCAGAGTAGTTTGTATTACAAAGACCAGCGGACGCTGAGAAGGATTGCTTTTCTTAATTGGGCCTTCGTGGCGGATGTCAGTGCAGAGGTTTCTACAATTGATTCAGTTTCGGTATTGAGGGACTTTTTCGGATGCGTTCTTATGGCCGGGCATGTCGCCGGGCGAGATTGTGGATTTCGGTATTTATTTGGTGCTGGGCACCGTATCGTACAGCTCCGGCAGGAGTTATAGTGGTGGAAGGAGCAGCTTCAGGCTTCATGGTATTAAGTTCGTTAGCAGGCCGATGTGGCTACATATTTGGCTTGAGTTAGCTTGGTTAGTCCCGAGTTAAATTGTTGAGGGATAGGTTGATTCGATCGTTATTGAACTTGTTAGTAATCTGGGGAGATTTATGAGCTGCTTTTTCTGTGCTGTGAGGCGTTATGATTTGTTGGATATTGGCACATGTGGTGCGATTCTATTGAGGATTCATAGAGAAAGTCGAGCGGGAAGAGTAATTAAGTATTGCTCGATAAATGGAGTATTGGTTATGGCCTATCGGGTTGCGTGTCGTATGTTATTGCTCCACCGTGGGTGTAATGAATTGCTTTGGTTTTAGACATCAAATTGTGCGGGGCTGTCGATTTTGGGCATGTGTAACAGTGTTTGGATCAGATCGCGCATTGTAGCAAGGCCACGTGGAGATATGACCTTTCAGGGTAGATTCAGGTGTTCTATTTCTATGATGTGAGACGGGGTCTCAGCCTTGTGTGGTGATGGTAATGATGGGCTTGAGGTACAACTCTTTCGTTTGAGTCAGTTTCTATGATTTGAGTATGTTCAGACCGCTTCTTATTGGTGCACGTATTATGCAAGCTGTGGCTTAGGCCTGTGTTGATGTGTCATGTCACCAGAGTGGTGTGTTGGATTCGAGGTGATCGTTGGAGTCATTAATGAATACGAACAGATTTGATTTTAGCTTGTTAGAAGGATAATATCGAGGTCGGCTCGAAAATCTATTGTGGTATTAGTCAAAAGGGAGGTGGTTTCATGAGTGGTTGATCTGGGAAATGGTTATGGTTTGCTGCGTGTCCCATTTATCGTTGGCAGTATATGGAAGTGTTGAAATAAGACTTTAGCTAATAAGGGATTATCTCTCAGTATTTGGTTGTTGTGGGCAACTGCTATGGATAGAAATTATCGTTTCGAGTATTTGGGTTATGTAGTATATCATGTGATTGCACCTAAGGTTGCAGGTATAGGTTATTACAGCTGGTTCGGGACTATTCAGAGTATAGGTGTGAGGTTTTGATCGTATTGATGATTTCAGAAGTGAAAAGGTAGTTCTATGAATGGGCTAGACTGAATTGGGAAATTTAAGCTATATTGTGCTATCGGACCTATATGAGATAGGGTGACGCAGGATCACCCCGGGTATATGCTTGGTAAGGTTATTCAGCTATTGTTTGGCTTCTAGGACAACCCTGGGAACGCTTGAGGAAGCGTTGGTTTAAGTTGGGGAGGATGTGACGACCCAACCCGTCGCCTCATGAGTCACCCCTCTGTTTCCCCCATTTTATGCTTCTTCACGTTTCATTATCAATATTTGGTGTGTTATAGTTGATTCAGATTGGTTTTGGTAGAAATGAGGCACTTAGCCTCTTTAAGGAAGGCTTAAGTTGGAAAAGTCAGCCGAACGTTGAGTTATAGAGCTCGGATGTGATTTTCGGTGATTCTGTTAGCTTCGGGGGATGATTTATGACTTAGGAGTGCGATCGGAATAGGTTTTGGAGGTCCGATGTAGAATTAGGCTTGAATTGGCAAAGTTAGTATTTTGGCGAATTCCGGTTGGTAGGTGAGATTTTGATCTGGAGGTCGGAATGGAATTAGTTTCAGTAGTTCCGTTAGGTAATTTTGGATGTGTGTGCAAAATTTCAAGTCATTCGGAGGTGTTTTGGTTGGGTTTTTTATCGAATGCGTACTTAGGAAGTTTTGAAGAAACTTAGGCTTGAATCCGGTGAGAATTGATAATTTTAGTGTTGTTTGATGTGTTTTGATGATTGGAACAAGTTTATATGATGTTTTGGGATATGTTGGTGCTTTTAGTTGAGGTCCCGGGGGCCTCGGGGTGATTTCGGATGGCTAAACGGGAAGTTTTGAACTTAGAATTGCTGCAAAAAATGCACAGTAGTTGCAGACCAAAATTGGTCTTCGTGTTCGCAGGGATTGGTCCGTGTTCGCGAAGGGTGAGTTCCAGTGCATCACATTCGCATGGGTGGCTTCGCGTTCGCGTAGAAGGGGGCCTGGGGTCCTGCCAAGTTTATTCATCGCGTTCGCGACAATGGGGTCCGCGTTCGCGTAGGAGAAGCGACCTGTGCATCACGTTCGCGTAGTTGGAGATCCTGAAGCATTGCATTCGCATACTGGAATCCGCGTTAGCGTAGAGTAATTTCCTGGTCAACGATTTTTGTTCATCGCGAACGTGGGGGTGTTGATCGCGTTCGCGTAGGGTAAAAATTAGGCATACAGAAGGGTTTTTATATCATTTCATCCGCGAAGCTTGGTCCATTTTTCTCCATTGTTGAGCACCTTAAGAGCTTTTTGGTAGAAATTGAAGATCGATTGGAGGTGAGCCCTATGGCCTAGAAACATCATTTTATTGAAGAATCAACCTTTAAATCCATGGAAATTTGGGTAAAATTGGAAGAACTAGGGCTTGACTTTTGAAATAAAAATTTGGGATTTGAGGGGGCATTTAAGCTCCAATTTTGGTAAATTTGATATGTATAAACTCGTGGCGAGACGAGGAATCCGATGATGTAAATTTCGTAATTTTTAGAAATGTGGGCTCGGGGCTCGGGTTTTGCCAACTTCGTGATTTTTGATATTTTTCAAGTCCTTTCGATTGGGTTATGATTCATTAGCCTATTGTGACGTATTCCTTTTGGTTTTAATTAGATTCGACGCACGAGGAGGTCGAGTCGAGGGGCAAAGGCGTCGCGAGCTAGAGATTACACCTGTTCGAGGTGAGTAATGATTGTAAATGATATCCTGAGGGTTTGCAACCCCGGATTTGCACCCATAATGCTATATTGAGGTGACTTGCATGCCGGATAGAGAGCGTGGGACAGAGAACCGTTGGGGGTTGTGACTTGGTCCATCCCGGTTGTTGATTTTACCGCGTATTTCACTATGACTTGGGCTTATTGCCATAATTGGGGCTTATTGCCGACTGTTTGAGCTCCTTGTGAGCTATCATCACTGTTTACCTCACTATTTGAAATATTATTTGAACGCAGTCCATTTGAATTACACTGCTTCATGAACTCAGCTATATTTTTACGCAACCTTGAGTTTTTAACTGACATTTGAACTATGGTTTGAGCTGAGCATTATTGTTTTTACTGATGCCCGAGGGGTTTATGATTATTTTTGGAATGATTGAGGCCGAGGGCCATGTGTGAGGATATGTTGAGTGATATGAGGAGGCATTCAAGCCTCGAGTGTATTGTGAGGAGGCTTTCAGGCCTCGAGTGTATTGTGAGGAGGCTTTCAGGCCTCGAGTGTATTGTGAGGAGGCTTTCAGGCCTCGAGTGTATTGTGAGAAGGCTTTCAAGCCTCGAGTGTTGTGAGAAGGCTTTCAGGCCTCATATTGATATGTACAGGCTTTCAGGCCTTATTATGATAGCGCTTGGGCTGTAGGAGCCCCTCCGGAGTCTGCACACCCACAGTGAGCGCGAGTAACCATATGTTGTGATACTGAGCCTGAGGGGCTGATACTGTTTGAATGATGTGATACTGAGCCCGAGGGGCTGTTATTGTTCTGAGTGATGAGATACTGTGCCCGAGGGGCTGGTACTGTTTTTGAGATGTGCCCGAGGGGCGAACTTTTATGTGCTCATCTTGCATATTTAATTGCCTTTTTACCTGTTATACTGTGGTACTTGTGCCCGAGGGGCAGATTTTCCATGCTTATCAGCACTAACTGTTTTGAAATCATTTTTGTAATTGTTGAAAAGACCATTTTCAAAAGAGATTTGAAATGAGCCAAGGCATTTCTAAAAGATATCACAGATTTCACTATCTTTCTTAGAAAAGTGTACCCGGCTTCTATATAGCATGTTGGTTGCTTTACGTAATTTCTTGCTGCTCAGTTATTATTTACCTTTATTACTCACTGAGTTGTGTCACACCTCCTTTTTACAGGTTACACCCGACGAATAGGTATAATCAGGAGTTTTCCAATTTAAGGACAGTCGGAACGGGATTAATTGTTTAAGTTTTTCAGAGTCGCCACTTGAGAATATAATGGAGTCTCAAGTCACTGTTTTAATCCCGAACCGAGGAAAGTTTGACTCTGTTACAGTCTGCGAACTAGAAATCTGGATAAGGAATTCTGTTAACCCGGGAGAAGGTGTTAGGCACTC
>MU775453.1:0-15798 GCA_026770625.1 Nicotiana glauca | reverse complement strand
TTGTCAGGACCTCCCTGTATAATAGGACTTAGCCTTTAGATTCCCATAATAGTTGGTAAAATAATTTCGCTTAATACTCACCCATGTACCCAGCCATCAAACTGGGGCAGAAAATTTTCGTTGTTTTGTCTGTTTTATCGCAATCAGGAGCCCACCTGAAGAATAAGGGAATACCTTTTCAAGTCTTGGCAATCAGGCGCCCACTTGGATAACAAGGGAATACATTTCAAGTCTTGCCAATCAGGCGCCCACCTGGAGAACAAGGGAATACATTTCAAATGTCAGGAGCCCACCTGGATAACAAGGGAATACCTTCCAAAGTTCGCAAGCAGGAGCCCACCTGAAGAATAAGGGAATACATTTCAAGCACAGCAGTCAGTCACCCACCTGAAAAATAAGGGAAGTATAATGCAAGTCTTATCCTTCAAGTTTAATATTCGGTAACACAACGCACTAGTTATCAAACTGGGGCAGAAATTTTCTTCGTTTTGTATGGTTGTTGCAAGCAGGAGCCTACCTGA
The DNA here is from genome assembly GCA_026770625.1 of Nicotiana glauca. Classification (NCBI taxonomy): domain Eukaryota; kingdom Viridiplantae; phylum Streptophyta; class Magnoliopsida; order Solanales; family Solanaceae; genus Nicotiana; species Nicotiana glauca. Next base: position 15,277 of record MU775453.1, on the reverse strand, counting down.
AAAATAAGGGAATATCTTTCAAAATTCAGCAAGCAGGAGCCCACCTGAAGAACAAGGGAATATCTTTTTCAAAGTCAGCAAGCAGGAGCCCACCTGAAGAACAAGGGAATATCTTTTTCAAAGTCAGTAAGCAGGAGCCCACCTGGAGAATAAGGGGATATTTTTCAAACGCAGTAAGCAAGAGACCACCTGAAGAACAAGGGAATATCTTCTCAAACGCAGTAAGCAGGAGCCCACCTGAAGAACAAGGGAATATCTTTTCAAACACAGCAAGCAGGCACCCACCTGAAAAACAAGGGAAGTACAATCCAAATTTTAGCCTTTAATTTTAATATCTGATAACACGATATGCCCAGTCACCATACTGGGGCAGAAAATTTTCTTTGTTTGTCTATTTTTGTCGCAATTAGGAGCCCACCTGGAGAACAAGGGAATACCTTTTTAAGCATCGTAAGCAGGAGCCCACCTGGAGAACAAGGGAATACATTTTAAGCACCGCAAGCAGGAAGCCCACCTGGAGAACAAGGGAATACATTTTCAAGCATTGCAAGCAGGAGCCCACCTGGAGAACAAGGGAATACCTTTTCAAGCAATCGCAAGCAGGAGTCCACCTGAAGAATGGACACATATTTCAAATTATAGTAGTTGAACATCATCAAGGAAACAACAAGAATTCCATTGGAACAATACAAGATACAAGTTCAAGGCAACACAAGAGAAAGTTTGAAGGCATAGATAGGATTTCTTGTAACTCATAGAGCATAGCTTAGGCTAGCTTCTTTTTTATCTTGACATGGTGTAATAAGGAGGTCAGCAAGCAGCAACAGCAGCAACAGCAGTGAAATCACAGCTCCTGGTAGTCCCAGCTACCAGACATTCCTGAACTACACTGACCTGATTCTTGTTTAGCCCAGGATATGCTGGCAACCTTTGAAGCAGGGTGCGGTCAAAACTTTTCAAAATTNTGCACGAAAACTCTTCGTGTTTCCGAGCAAAGAGGGGCAGCTGTGAGCACGTGATTTTTGCCCTATATATGAGTTATTCCCATAAAATTTAAACAAAATTTTTTTTCCTATTTTTACAATTTTTATGAATTTTGTGTTAATTGTTTGCATGTTATTTGTGCATGTTAAGTCATATAAAAATACAAAAAAATATGCATTTGCATTTAGGATTTTAATTTCGTTTTTAGTATTAATTAGGTATTGATTTGTTTTGGAACAAAAATTAAAGAAATTCACAAAAATAACCCTATGCAAATTTAATTGATAATTGATTTTAAATAATGTTAGAAGTTAAAAAGTTTAATTATATTTTTGTTTTAATCAGAAAATACAAAGTACAAAAATGAAATACAAAAGCAAATAAAAATAATAATACAAAAATCTACACAAAAAGAAAACAAATAAAGAGAATAAAATGAAAAAAAACAATTAAAAGAAAGCTGTGTTACAGCCCAATTAATTCCACCCGTCCCTGGCCCAATTAAATCCACCCACCCAGGCCCAAGTCCTAGTTCTTAACCCAGTCTGCTTTGGAAGGAGCCCAAACGACGCCGTTTAAGGCGTGTTAAATCTGAGTCCATCATTTTCTCCGATCCAACGGTCCATAGCCTTTGGTAATTTTTCATAAAAATAACGGAATTAATCTAAACCCTAAAAAATATTTCATCACCTTCCTCGCCGACTTCGCCGGAGTCTTCACCGGCGGGAGATGCAAACACCTCCAAATGCCACCGGATTAACACCCTAAACCCCCCTTTTCACCCTCTTTCCGAATACATAGATGACTTCCCTCAAACCCTAGCCAAAACCTTCGAATATAGGATTGAAAAAACTCCGGCCACAACGCCACTTCTTCCAAATAACTCCAAACTTACACCCATGACTCCCCTAACTTCCCTTAACCTAAATCCGGGACTATTTTCCATCGAATCTCACTGAAGCCCTTCAAATTTGGGTTTAAGATTTCAGACCAAGAACCCTAATTGCCCAACTTGTCCCAAATTAAGGTCTCGAGGCCTGTCTATCTTCCTCACGAGGATTTCAAGGTCATAGACAATCAAACGACACTGGAGTCTATTGTTTCAAAGGCTAGGACTTGAATTAATCAAAACACCTCCAAGACATATTGTAAGTTCTGTTATGTTCTGTTCTTCGTTCTTTCTTAATTGCTTTTCTTTTCATTTTTTTTTAGTAATCAAGTCTTTGGTCTGTGAGTTGTTAAGTATACATCTATGTCCATGATTTTGATTAAGAGTATCGAACATTCTAAAATTTTTGTTTCATATAATTCGGCTAGGCTTAATTGTTTTCGCTTCATGATTCAATAAGATTTAATTGTCTCTGATCCTGTTTAGTTGTATTAGTTAACTTTAGTCTTAATTAGTTTAGGTTTGATTAGTTTAGTTTGTTCACTTTAAGTTCGATTTAGCATTTTATCTCTGTTATGAGATTAATTAGGGTTTGATAATAGTAATTGGTGATTCAAAATCTAGCAATTGGCTTAGTTGTAAGGACTGATTATAGTGGGGAAATGGGGTTGATTAACTACGGGGTAAGATAGGGATTTCAGTGAATGAAGGAGGAGTAATATGGGTATTAAATTCTGTAGTAATAGATTAGGAACACCCTAGAATATTCTAGAATAGGAATTTAATTGTAATCTCAGGAAATTAAGATACTTATTTGAGTAACAAGTCAATAAATGGGGGACTAATGTGAAAATAAAAGGGACTATAGTGCAAATAGAAAATTGAGGGCTGCCCTCATCCATGCCTATAAAAGGGCATGAATAGTGCCTTAGAGAACAAGTTTTGCATCCCAAAATTTCCTAAAAAAATATCTGCCAAGTTTCAAATCTGAAATTAGAATTTCAGATCTCAACTTCTTCTTCTAGATCTAAATTCCTTCCAAAAAATCCAAAAACATTACAAAAATCAGTAGAAAACCAAATATAAATACTGTTCCATTAGGAATTTTAAATAAAAACTGCAACTCTCAGTTGTTGAGTTTCACAAAGTTTAATCCAGTTGTGATTAACTGAAATTCATAGATCTGTTAGCTTTGACTTCGAAGTGGTTTAAACTCAAATTAAAGCATTTTTGGTCAAATCGAGTACTGTTGCTGTGATTCTGGTCATTCGTTGAAGAAAAATCTGATTAAAAAAACCATTCCTATGCTGCTGGTGTGTTATTGTTTGCTGACAGTTATTACATCTGATCTTCACTTTTCCTTCATTACAGGTACACATTTTGAGATCTCTTCCCTGTAACTATGAATTGGAAGTTGAAATGAAGAAATTTGTCACATTTAGATGAGAACACTCCTGTTAACTTTACAGCTTTTGTTTTTTTTGTTGTTTAGATTGCTTGATTAGCTGTATTTAGCATTACATGTATGGTAGGAATATAGATTGTATAACAGGACTTGTGGACTGCTACAGGAACATTTGAAATGGCTCGAGTTTGCCATATGTCAATTTGGATATTATATTGTGATTGTCTAGTGATTTGTATAAGTAGTTAATTGTTGAAGTGATAAATGTAATTTGAATCGGCTATAGCAGGTTTAGGTTATACCTTTAGTATAGAATCCTCAAATATATTAATGTGTTTTTTTTAAAAAAATCCTTTATTATGAATTTTGATTAATAGGATCAAAGATCAATTTAAATCGGAAAATCATCTCTAAAGTTTTGAGTTCTCAACTGTTGACAGGATCACTTGGTCATTAGTCTCATATTTTCAAGTTTGTTTCTTCTTACCTTAACAGCCTTCCCACAGCTCATAAAGGATTAGAAGAAAACAGTTTGAAACCAAAATAAAATCAAAAGGTTAATTTATTCTATCAAAAGTGAATTGTTAAACTTTAGAATGAGCATTAAATCATCATCGCATGTGAATTGAATACGGTGCTTTTAATATGCTGCTGCTTCCTTTTTAAAATGTTTCCAGATGTTATATTTTGTTCTTCAAAGAAACAGAACCATTCAGGGGTCTTTGCACTGTTGCGCCCTTATGTATATCTAGGCTTCATTTTGTTCAAATTTGTGTGGACAGCCTTGTGATTAATTAAATCGAGCCTGGATTGATTAGCCTTACGATTGGGCTTTATTTTGAACATAGAATGTTGGACGTCTGTGGTTACATATAGACTTGGGTTTTTGAATTATGTAGCGGGTCCAAACTAAAAGGCTCGCCCTTTTGTTTGAATCCGGACTTGAACTTGAAACTCAAGATCTAATATTAATTGATTAGGATATTTTCTTCTCTTTTAGAGACAAAAACAAAAATAGAAAATATAGTCGCTTTAAGCTTGCCCTTTTAATAATAAAAGAGACGAGCCTCGCCAAATCAAATACATAGTTGCGGGGCCCTCATTAATTACTAAAATACCTAGTATTCGGGATAGGCCATTTAGCGAATTTTACGGCCTTCCCAAAAGATATAACACGTTAGTCACTTTAGGCGCGTTTTAATTAAATTACTTTCCTAAATACGGGTGTGCATTTCATGCAACCCAAATCCAAATCCGAAAACGTCGAATAAGAATGTGTCGAGGATCCGAGTGCATTTCATGTGATGTGATCCGAAAAAATGTTCTTAAACGACGTTCACTTTTCTTAAATAATAATTTATAAAAAGCGGTAATTAATTCTATAATTGCAAAAATAGGATAACATGTATCAAAAATTAAATTTTAGCCAAATATAGCAGTTGAGCGACCGTGTTAGAACTACGGAATTCGGGAGTGCCTAACCCCTTCTCTCGGGTTAACAGAATTCCTTACTCCGATTTCTAGTTCGCGACTGTTAAACAGAGTCAAACCCTTTCCTCGATTCGGGATTCAAACCGGTGACTTGGGACACCATAAATCTCCCAAGTGGCGACTCTGAATCTTAAATAAAAACGAATCCCGTTTCGATTGTCCTTAAATTGGAAAAACTCCTTTCTTTATTATATCCCTTTCCGGGGTGTAGTAAAAGCCGTATAAGCTTGGAAAAAGGAGGTGTGACAGTACCATAATTGACCAAACTATTAGAACGTTATCAAGTTCACATACACTAGATCAATGATAGAAACTGATAATACTCATATGAGCTACAAACTAAGCTATCCAACTCACAATCTTTCAGTACACTTCCAGTATTCAACACTTGAGGAAATCAAGAAAAAGGGGTGAATTAAGAGCTGATACACAAATTATTTCAAGCAATAACTACAAACCAACTATAAACATGAATTAAAGAGAAAACTATAACAAGTAGACAAATCATTCCAACAAAGCTAGAATATATCTCATGCTTTAACATCTCCATTTCAATTCATTTTTTCAATCTATTTCACAGCCATCAAGATTATAGGAAAGTGTACCTGGAAGTAAAATGAAACGAAGAAGAAAGTGAAGGTCAGTAGGCATAGCAGTAGCATATGACAATCACAGCAGCAAATGGGAGTTCAAACAGCTACAATAACAACCAACTTCAAACCAGAGATGCCTCAGTGATCCGGAACTATTTTAAATCAAACGAGACCAATATAGCAACCCATATACAGTATAAAAGTGACCAAAAACGAACCCAGGAAATCAACCTACTCAACAGATAACTCACAGTTGACTCAAACCAAATAGATTCAAGTTCAAATTGAGTCCAAAACTCTGTCACTTTTCAAGTACAAAACCGAAACAGAGGATTACAATCTGCTTTGGTTTCCAATTGGTCTAAAGAGTTGAACTAATATTGAGGAAAGAAGTAATGTAACAGTGTTTTTGTTTTGACTCTCGAAGGTGCTCTCTTTTCTAATTTTTCTTAAGGTCTGAAAGAAGAACTCATCACCCTCCAAGTTTTTTTCAAACTCTCCAAAAATCAGTCTCTTTTTTCTCTCCACCAAACTAATTTTTATGCTCTCCCAACTCTCCGAAATCTGTCCTCCAATGCTTATCCTTGATCCCTCTATTTAAAGACTTGAATTACCCATTTTTTATTCCAATTCTTTACTTTTCAGCCTGTATATTCCTTTTGCACATGTATCATCTACCCCTTATTATTATTCAACCCTTTGTTTCTGATTCCCCAGCCCTTAAAGGCACTAGACATGGTGTCATTTGTATTCCCTTTTCAGTTTTTTTTTAATCAAAATCCATGTTATTCTCTATGCTAACTGCACTCCTTTATTAAACAAACACTGGTATGGGCAGCCTGAATTTTAAATTCAGGCGTGCCCTGACAGCATATGGCCTCCCACTCAATCCTAATACTTCAACTCAGTAAGCTACCTTAACTTCATTAATTAGTGATTCCTAAACAAGTGTGGGGCAGATTCTCATAATAGTTAATGACAACCAATTCACGACATTTAAATGACCAAGCAATTCGATTTAGTGTGACGACTGACCAAACAATTCAAACATTGCGAAGAACTAATCCTTAATTTTTAGCATACGGACAAACTTAGTTTATTTATTGCAAAATCGGAAATGTTCTAACAAATCGACAAACTGACTAACTCCAAAAATCGACTAAAATTAACGAGTCAAAACCAATTACCAAACCAAAACACATTGTCATGACAGGAAATTAATCCAAAAAGAAACATATCGAATGAAGTCGAGAAAAAAAAAAGAGATGAAACAGATAAAGGAGAAAAGGAGAAAAATGAAAGGGCAAATAACAAAATCCAAATGAAAAAATGGGAAATACCTAAAATGAACGAGCCACTCGGCTTGCATAAAATCCTCGACATCCTTTGATTTTGGTCGAAATAGGTTCTAATCAGGAGTTCTCAAACGAGAACCCATGAATATAATGTATTTCGACTCCAAATCTTCAAAACAAACCCTCGATTTTAATCTTCGAAGATTTAGTGCATCTTCGATCTAATATTCGAAGGTCTCTACGAGGATTCGAAGGAAGCTTAGGGTGGATTCGGAACGGGAGGGGTTTGGTGGTTCAGGGGTGTTGCTTTGGTGGTCACCGGCGTTGTTGTCGCCGGGTTTCAGGCGGTGGGATACGAGGGCGTTTAGGGTTTTGGGGGAGGGTCTTGTTTGGTCTTGGAGACGATGAATGAGTTTGAAATGGAATGGGAGTAAGGGGTTTGGGGTTTTGGTATACTAAAACGAATGAATTAATCCGAGCCGTTGGATCACGAAAATCCAACGGCTGTGATCAATTTGCAAAACGAAACGGAGTTGTTTTGGTAGTAACAGGGTTGGGGCGGGGATTTGGGACCGTTCGATCATGTGAGATCAACGGTTCCGATTGGTTTGAACGAAACTACGTCGTTTTGGGTTTGGGAGATCAGGGACCTGGACTGGGTCGTTCAAATGCTTTGGGCCTGATTTGTTGGTCTAATTTTTGGCCCAATCTGAGTTTTTTTCTTCATTTTTCAAATTTTCTTTTTCTTCTTTTAATTTCTAATTCAACAAAATTCCTAAGTAAAAATGTAAAACCAAAATTAAACACCAAAATATTAATTAACCCTTAACCACAACTAACACACAAGTTAAAACATTTAATTAAAATAAACTCACACAATGGCACATTTAGATGACAAAAAATAGAATAAAAATGCATATTTTTATGATTTTCCTTTTTTTTTAAACCAAATCAGGATTTAATTATTTCCTAAATGCACAATTAACTCCTAAATATGCATGCAACGTGTATTTTTGTATTTTTTTCATTAATTAAACAAGATGAACATTCACAGACAAAAAATGATTATCCACAAAGTCACGCAAAATTCTCAAAATTATACCGAAAGACAATTTTTCGATTTCTTTTGGAGTAATTTTCGCAAAGCAAAAATCACGTGCTCACAGAGGGAACAAGGTATATATTAGTTAATAAACACTAACTTAGTGGGATGATAAAAAAAAAATAAGGACAACTAGTAGTGGAGACAACACTTGCTGGTTTTAAGGACTAAAAATGGGCACTATTGATTAAATTGATGAGCACTAAGGTAATGGGGTAATAAATAAATGAAAAGATGAAAATATAGTGGGAAAGGCACTAATTGAATGCCTATTAAAGGGCTGGAAATCAGAAATAGAGGGGGGGTCTTCTTGGTCAGTTGAAAAGGAAAAGATAAAGTCTAAATCAGTTTTAAGAGCTTTCCTAGGATTTTAGTTCTTAGAGGGCATTGTTGAGAATTCAAAAGTCTAAGAGAGATTTCTTAGACTTCTCTGAGCATTTTTGAGAGTCTAAAACAATTTGAAAGTAATAGGAATTCATATAGAAAGTTGGCTGAGAGTTTGAGAACATACAGAAATATAGATACATACACTTAGTTCCACTGTTCCATTGAAGAGGTTCAGAGTTCTAGCTACTGAGTTGCAATCTCTAGTTCATTATTTGCTTACTGAAGCTTTTGAGGTTTATCGGTTGGTTTTCAAGTGATTTTGGGGTCATTGGAGGTGGTTTTTAGTTGATCTGGTCGTTCCGTTTGATTTCAAACATTTTCTGGTTTGTTTTTTTGATCATTTGCTATTGGTATTCATACTACTGGATATTGATTGGTATTGTTTGAGTTATTTCGGTTGTGTGCTTGGGTTTCTGGGGATCTTGGATTCAATTTCAAGAGTTTTGAGCTTATTCGAGTAGTATTGTGCTAAGATTTTGATGTTGTTTGGTTTCGAACCTCTCCTGGGTTATTGAACCTATTTCTGGGCTAGTTGTTCGAATTCTGCTTGCTATTGCTGTTGATCTCCTATTTCTCCTCTTTTCATTGTATTCCAGGTACTTATTCTGCTTCTATTTTGTTGAATAGCACCATTTGAAAGTGAAATGAAGGTTGTTTCGCGCTCAATTAATCTACTGCAACTTTACTGTTGCTTATAGCTGGATGTATTTCATTTCATAATTAGCTTATTATGTGATTGTTAGAATTCAGGTTATTAATCTTGTGAATTGTTTAAGTGGACTATATATTGGGACTGAATGACTAGACTACCTGAGTTTCCTTAGCTGTTGTTGTTATTGGGTTGGGCCCTAGCGAACGTAGTTTAGTCTCATGTGTTAGTTCAATTTGTTAGTTGATAAAATGTTGCAATATATGAAATTGTTAGCGTTAGCTCTAGTATGTTTGAACTGGTTAGTTTAGATACAGGCTTCAGTGCATTGACTTACTAAGGCGAAAAAATCATATTTCAATAAAAAATGGAATCTAGAAAGTGACATTAAGCATGTTAACAAAACGATTAGGAAAGGCTGTAATATTGTGAATTTTGAATTCAACCTTTAGCTCGTAACTAGCATCAGCTTTGATTCAACTTGAATTGTGTTCCTGGGCCCAAACGCAGGATCCATGCGATTTTGATCAGCTTCATAGCTGAAATTGGCATGACATATCTCCTAGGCCTGATCTCTTCGACAATAGGCCATTGTACAATCAACAGGAGATCTAGGCTCCTTTAGGAGCCAAACTTGTCCGCCCCTACCCAAGCAGACCTAGGCCCAATTCTGTTTGTGGCCCAATACAGGTTAGCCCTGTCCCAAAGGCGGAGATCCATAGCTAGGTTGTGTCCATGAGGCCCAAAAGGCTAAGGGCCCAGTTCCTTTTTTACAAATTTTGTTTCAATTTTATAATGTGAATTTGGACCTTCAAGTTAGGTAGTGAATCCGAATTGAGAAGTCTTACCCTATTGTTTGGAATTTTGAAGTATTAAGTAATTAGGGCCTTTTCTTTATTTTCTTTTTATAGACAAAAATATAGAAAATCATAGTTGCTTTAGGTTTGCCCTTAATTAATAAAAATGAGACGAGCCTCGCAAGACAAAACGCACAAACTGCGGGGCCCTCGTAAATATATATTAGAAATACTTAGACTCCGGGATGGACCGTTTAACAAAATTTCACGGTCTTCCCCAAAATAATAAGGCGCTAGCCATTTTAGGCACGTTATTAAATAATTTACTTTCTTAAATTCGGGTGCACATTTATGTGATACAAATACAAATCTCAACGGAGTCGAGGTGTGTTAACAACCACGGGTACATTGATATGACGTGGTTCGAGACGCATTTTTACGACGTTGCAATTCTCTTTAAAAAATAATAATAATAATAATAATAAAAGTGGTAAAAGGTTCAAATTTGCACATAAGTTCGTTATGTATAAAATCAGATAATTTAAGCCAAATATGACAGTTGAGCGACCGTGCTAGAACCATGGAACTCGGGAATGCCTAACACCGTCTCCCGGGTTAACAGAACTCCTTACTTAGATTTCTGGTTCGCGGACTGTTAAATAGAGTCAAACCTTTCCTCGATTCGGGATTCAATCGGTGACTTGGGACATCATAAATCTCTCAAGTGGTGACTCTGAATCTCTTAATAAACGAATCCCGTTTCGATTGTCCTTTAATTGAAAAAACTCCCTTTACCACGCCCTTCGCGTGGTGCGGTAGCGCCGAAAAGGAGGTGTGACAGCTCTGGCGACTCTGCTGGGGACTTAACCCAAAACCACTGGTTCAGGGTTAGAAATTCGAGCTTAGAATAACTATTGTATTTGGCTTTAAATATTATCTGATTTTATTATATGATTGAGCTAAATGTGCAAAATAATAATTTTTTACCACTTTGAATTATTTGGACTGTACATATAAACTGTGTCGAACCCTTCTCTTCTTACCTCCGGGGATGTGCTCACTGGTTGAGACTTCTTATTCTGTTAGTGTCATACCTTGAAATAAGAAAAGGGCTCGGACAAGTTACAAGGCCGGACAATCTCGCGGGTCCCCAGTACGTAGCCCCCTCGCCGACTCGAGTTGTCCGCTTGGGTACACTGTCTAGAACACATACCCAGGTTTTAACCTAGAATAACTTGACTTCATGCCGGATCCCTAGTAGGAACGCTTGTTTGCATCATGTTGCATTTGATTTAGGGGACTCAACATAGGGGTTGGGTCCGTCTAGGACAGGTAACCTGAAATGAAAAGACCATCCTGCTGCATCTTGTTTGTTTTGCGCTTTTATTTGCTTTAGACTTGCATGCTGACCGGCTTGTGAAATCGGAAATTTTGAAAAATTGTGAAAAAGAAAAAATAACCGTGTAGAGAGATAACTTCTCATTTTTAGAAAAAAAAAAACCAATGTCCAAGTAGTGTCGAAACTCTGCCAGATTTTTGAGAAAATGGAAAAAATATGTATATATATTTTATTTGTCAATGAAAAAAAAGTTTTTATTTTTGAAATAGTCTGTTTTATTTGCCACTAAAAAAAGAAAAAAAATATTTTTATAGTTTGTTTTATGTGTAAAAAAAAAGAGTTTTATTTTTCAAAATAGTTTGCTTTATTTTTCACTGAAAAAAAAAATATTTTCAAAAAAGAAAAAAAAATATTCTCTTTCATTTGCCAATAAAAGAAAAATGTGTGATTTGGTTTTCAAAAAAAAAGAGGGGTTTGTGTTTTAAAATGGGAAAAAATATATATAATTCGTTTTATTTATGATTTGGAAAAAATGGGTGTTTTGTTTTCAAATATAGTTTGTTCTATTAGGCAGAATTACGCTGGTTTGATTCTCATCGGATGTGAGATACGTAGGCAACCCTCATTGGGTCTTACCTCCCCTTTTGTAAAAATAGTCAAAAGTGCCAAAATTTTAATTTTTATCATAAATAAGTCGGGTGACGCCGTTTTGTCGAAAATAGCCGAATGTTCCCGAAAGGGACGCCGGAAGGCTGACTTTGCATAAACATCCACCTTTGGTCATTTTTAGGATTTTGGTCGGTTAGCTAACGCAACCTTAAAATCTTCGCCCCCAGGGCTCTGAAAGACCGTATTTGCAAAATCGAGTCTTTTATTTTAATTTAAAAAAAACAAGAAAAAGAGTCAGTGGGCATGTGAATGTCATTTGGATTTTGGTCAAAATAAGCCAAGCCAGCTTCGGGGGTATTTTAAACCGTTCTTGACGAGATAGCCTTAGAATATCTTTTAGTTGTCGAAAGGCTGTTTTCGTAAAAGAACGAAAAAGTTTGTAAAATACTCCTTCCCGGCCTCAAAATTCATGTGAAATTGAAAAGGGGCCACGTCTGCAAAAATAGCCATTTGGTAAAAATTGGCATATAAGGGAAGGAATCTGCCAGTCTGTTTTTTAATTTATATTTTTTTTGATTAGAGTATGTGGGTTGTTTGATTTTCAAGTCTGTAAGTATTCTTTTCGTCAAAGTCTGTTAGTTTGGTCGGCTTTTAAAACTTTTTTTTAAATCAAAGTTTGTTTTTATTACGAAAAACTGGAAAAAAATGTTTTATTGTTGTTTGCCTTTTATCTGCCCGAACTGCGCAAGGTTTGATTCATGCGGGGACATGATACGTGGGCAATCCACATAATATTCGACCACCACTAATAATAATAAGGACTGACTGAGTCCACACAAAAAAAATGTTGTTAATAATAAGGACCGACTGAGTCCATTCTAACATGCTTTGTTTTATAGCGGAAGTTGAGGTGGTTGGTTGTGGTTCTCTTCCTTGCAACACAGAGTCAAAAAGCAATGGCCGAGAACAACAAAACTGAGTTGGCTGATACTGGTGCCAGAAAGCAGCTAGTCGAACAGGATAATGGATTGGTAGAAGAGGTAAAGATGCTGAGACAACACGTGGCGGACATGTATCAGGCATGGATGGTTGGGAAGGCACCCATACCGCCACCGCCTGGTTTCTCCGATGATGTCCTTACCCGAACCTTGGCATCTCCCGACCATTCCTCCATATCTCAGATTGAGGAGAAGCCTAAAGAAGATTTTGGGAAGTTCTGGCTCAAATGGAGTGAGCAAGTTGTTCGGCATAACCTTCCCATGAAAAGAAAAGATGTTGTTGAACCTCCCCAACGCCAAGGTCCAGTGGTTGTCCTTGCCAAATGCCCTCATGCTCTATATCGACCCCGTGAATATCCTTGTAATTCTCCAGACTACTACTTCTCTCCACGGGACTCCCAAAGACACGCTCACCCTCTAAGTACCCAGCTCCACAAAATGCCTATCCACCTCCAAGAGCATATAAAAACCCCGCGGGTACAGGTTTCCGTCCGAGCCAAAACTTCAAGAATGACAGGGCGCAGAAGCCAAAGACTTTCACTCAATTGGGAGAATCTTACACCAGTTTGTTCCACCGACGGAGACAGCTGGGATTGTGGAATCCAGTCAAAGCTAAGTTGCCTAACCCCCCTCCGAGAAATCTTGATCACTCGGTGAGTTATGAATACTGTTTAGGAGCACCCGGACATGACACAGAAAGGTATTGGAAGTTGAAAAGAGCCATTCAAAAACTTATCGACACTCGTCAAATTGAAGTTAAGACCCAGAGGCGCTAAACATTAACCAGAATCCATTGCCAGCCCGAGTTTGAAGATTGGAAAGATGCTCCATCTTCTGGTTAGCCAGGGAAGAGTTTTGGTGGCTGATGTTGTTGTCATTTCTGTCTTCTGGATTATTCTTAGGGTTGTAATCCGGATATTATCTTGTGTCAAATGCTCTTATCTATCCATTTTTGTCATAGAGGTTTGCTTAGTTTTGTCCAGTTTTGTTTCAGGGTTGTACTTTGGTTTGTTTTGCTTGTTTTGTTGTTGAACCATTTCGCCGTTAGTCTAATGAAACTTTCAATCTTTTGTTACCTCCAGTCATCTTCTTTATTTAGTTCTTTTTATACTTTTGATTTGTCTTTTGTTCAAACGCCGATTCTAGTGACATGACATGCGCGCACATTTTGGGCCTAATATTAAAAGTTAATCATAAAACCATTTGGAGGTGAGCGAGACATTTAAAGGAAATAAGAACGGTTTGAGATTATTTGGAGCCCGAGTCATGTGAAACTGGGGCATGTAAAACATAAAGAAAACCCTAAAGGCAAGTTGGGCATGTTGACATGGGGGTCGTTCGTGGTAATGAGAGTGTTGCCTTACAGTGCTTTAAAGATATGACGAATGTTAATCGTGTAGTTTGTACTTGGTATGTTTTGAAGATTGGAATGATGGAGGCATTTTGTTCTATTATATAAACACTTTATCCTTCGTTAACCCTTTGAGCCTTATTTATTTTCTTTCGCACCCCTCGTTCGGAATCAATAGCAAAGGTTAGAAAACACAAATGTGGAAGAAAAAGATAAAGAAAAAGAAAAAAAAAGAAGGAAAAGAAAACAACAAAAGCAACAAAAAACAACAAAAGAGAAAAAAAGAAAAAAAATGAAAAGGAAAACTAGGACAACGAGGAATTGAGAACTACGTTTGACCTGATTCCTCAAAGAGGATACATAGGCGCTTCACAGCTCGGTCATAGTGTAACAAAAAATCAAAAATCCTCAAGCAAGAAACTGGAGCAAAAGTGGTGTTTATTATAAATAAGTTTAGTTCTGAAGGTTGTAATTTTGAACCCAAAATTGATTTGTTTTGAGCCTTCAAATACCTTTTCTTTCTAGCCCTATCCAAAGCCCACATTACAGTCCAAAGAAAGACCTTTTGACCGATCTTCAAAAGAGGCCAAGTCAGGCAAATGAGAGAGTCTTACCAGAACATAACACTTTGATTACCAGCAGAAAAGACTCTGATACCCAACAGAAAAGAAATACGAGAGAGTCTTAGCTGTAACACCCCAATCCCTAGCTGAAAAAACATAATAAATAAAATAAGAGAGTCTTACCGGTGAAAACCTTCACAGGCACCATAAGGCGATGAAAGCTGAGAGAAAAACCAAAATGAGAAAGGCTTGATAGTGGAAAACCTTAGGGCACTACAAGTCATATAAGGGTGAGAATCAGATGAGGAATCACCAAACGAAGATCTTGAAAGACGATTGACGACGGAGGATAGGCCATATGTGCATGTCATGGCCATTAGAGTTGGTATCCACATTTGATAGGTTTTTATTTTATAATTTTTCTTTTTAGAGAGTCATCCTCTTCCTGTGTCTTTTATTCTGCTTCCTTTTATCTTTCTCCTTTCATCAAAAAATTCCCCAGTAGAGTCTGTTTGGTCAGAACAAGTTAGAAATGACTTCAAAATTGGCCATCAGCTTTCCAATTATGCAAGACGGAATATGATTGGTACACCCAAGTGGTATAAGTCAGGAGGGAACAAGCGCAATGCCAGTGTCCAGAAGAATATTCCCCAGCAAGAGGAAATTGACAAAGGGGTGGATCAGTGTCAAGGAGGATACATGATACCTCCATCAAAAAGCGAAGGTTAATGACCTCAAGGCCATGGCCAGTGAGACTCAAAGGTCGGGGAAATGCCCGTTCCCTAGATATGCCACAAAAGAAGGGGGGATATCCCCAACAGAAAA
>MU775452.1:34660-103473 GCA_026770625.1 Nicotiana glauca | reverse complement strand
GACATAGATAGGATTTTTGTAATTCATAGACCGTAGCTTAGACTAGCTTCTTTTTATTTTACCATGATGTAATAATGGGGGTCATCAAGCAGCAACAACAGCAACAGCAATCACAGCTCCTGGTAGTCCCATGCTACCAAACACTTCTGAACTACACTGACCTGATTCCTGTTCAGCCCAGGATATGTAGGCAACCTCTGAAGCAGGGTGCGGTCAAACTTTTCAAACTTTTCAAACTTTTCAAAATGCTTCACACGGAATATGCTAACGGGCAAAAATCCCTCATTACCGCTCACTTGTCTTTGCACCAAAACTCTTCGTGTCTCCGAGCAAAGAGGGGCAGCTGTGAGCACGTGATTTTTACCCTAAGCAAATTATTCCAAAAATGTCAAATAAAATGATTTTGACAATTTTAAGAATTTTGTTGCATTCTTTGTGTTAATTGGTCACATAATAACTCGTATTAAAAATACAAAAAATATGCATATGCATTAGGATTTTTAATTTTTACATTTTTGGTATTAATACATTTTGGAAAAAACAAATGAAAGAAAAATCAAAAAAATAGGATCTTAGGGTTTTAATTGGAAATTACTACAAAATAGATATTAAATAATTTTTAGACTTTAATTAGTATGATTATTAGTTTAATCTCAATTTTATAAAATCAAGAAAAATACAAATATATATATATATATATATACACAAAATATATTGGGCCAAAACACCCCTAAGCCCAAAACAAAATAAGAAAAAACACCCCTAAAAAACCTGGCCCCAAAACAAAACCCGCCCCAACCCACCTGCTAACCTGACCTGCCCAGTCTATAATACGAAAACACGCAGCTTCCAATCCCTGACCCACGAACTGTTCTTCTTCTCCACCAAAACACACGCGAATCCAACCTAAATTCCATCCAAATTCATGGCAAGTGAGCTCCAAATCCTCAACCACGCGTTCCCCCTTTCTCTCATCTTGTCATTTCTAACGGTCTCTGATACCGAATATTCTCACCCCTCTCACTCGCGCGTTTCTTAGAGAGGGCACGTGATTGGC
Organism: Nicotiana glauca; assembly: GCA_026770625.1. Taxonomy (NCBI): domain Eukaryota; kingdom Viridiplantae; phylum Streptophyta; class Magnoliopsida; order Solanales; family Solanaceae; genus Nicotiana; species Nicotiana glauca. Next base: position 102,416 of record MU775452.1, on the reverse strand, counting down.
AGGGTCGGGGGAGACGAATGCTGGATGAGTGTGAGGCATTGGATTGATTTCACTCAATCTGAGCCCCACATTCATCAAGGATTGGTCTTCAAATAGATTCGATCCAATTTTGTTGAAAAAAAAAAAGATCGGAGGGATTTTTCAGAGAGCATGGAGGAGAATTTTTTGGGAGGTAAAAAAGGGTTCTAGAGTTCTTTATTTTCTTTCTCTTCACGTTTGAACAGATTTTCAGAAAAAACACAAAAACGAGAAAAATAGTTGGAGTTCGATTTTTTTTACTCGAGTTTCATTTCATAAGAAATCAGAAAAGTACCAAAAGGTTTCAATATTTGTTTTGATTTTTGTTCTCAAAATGGAGTTCCATTGAAAGTTGCTTGAGTTCGTCGCTGTCCGAGCTTCTAATCCCTACTCATTTCTGTTGCTGATTGAGCTGATACTAACTGTATTCCACTTGTATTCAACGCTCGAGCGAAGTTAATCGCAAGTGTTTATTGATTCAGGTTCATTTCTAATCCCATGTAGCCTATCTTTGGCATTTGGTAAAAATGTATCTAGTGTTTGAGCCCAACTATTTTTGAAATGTTTTAGAGTCTTTGTGACTGCTGGTTGTAATGTGTTTGTTTGCCATTTTTATGAGTATTTCTGGTTTGGTTTAGTTGTGTATATGTTTAGATGAGTTCTGAAATGGTTCTTAGATATACATGGGATGCTGTCGATCCAGTCAGTTCGTTGAACTATTACAAGCAAAATCATTATCTGCTATTGTAACTTGAATTTTGAGTGAATGCTGGAACTATTTTTCTAAATGTTGAGAACTTGAAAGCATCTTATGGTTTAATTCTGAAATGTTTGAAATCCCTCTGTAGCTTCCTCTTTTCAGTACCTGGCCTGCAGCAGTATCTACTTTCTAGTGTTGCTTTGTTCGTGTTTAAGGTCGGTAGGTGAAATACTTGTCCTAATTGCTACTGACTCTTCAGGACTGCTGGTTGAGAGGATGATTATATTTTGCATCAAAGTGTTGGGTGAATTAAGTTAGCTTCGTGAGTTGAGAATTCTTATCATTGATTCCTTAGCTTCCATCTGCTTAGAACTCTTTGCACATGTTTGGGTTCTCTGTTCATTTCTAGGAGGGAAGTTCAGCATGTCCTGATGTTCATGTGATCTGTTTGAGCTTACTGTATTGGTTTCAGGGGGTTCGACATTAACTGCTAAACAATTTTTCTACCCTTGATCTCATGATCATTTTCGCATATCTTGCTTGTCTGAATCTGTTTGAAGTTCCCTATTGATAATATTTTCTCTTTGAAGCTCATCATAATAGAAGGATCAGTGTTTGTGCATGTTTTGTTTTCAGTATGTAAAAAAAATTTCTGTCACTAAACTCTTTAAACAAAATACCATTGGAAGCTTGTGTGATAGTGTGGATTTATCTCCTTCGAGATCATTTAACATTTGCTAGCCAAGCTATGTACCTTAATCCATTCATTCTGCGCAAGATGCCTCACACATTCACTCATGTTTCATTTGTTGCAATCAGTTGGTCTTAGACACATCTCTTTTTCTCAATGTTTTCCTTTCCTTCTGTTCCCATACTGAATTTCTTTGCTAAGCGTCTGGTAGAAGTGTGAGCATGTAGGAGTAAGAGGTGAGTTAAATTGTAAAGATCAATGGATAAGTCAGGTCTTAAAAGGTGCGAGGATAGGATTCTAGAGAATGAAAATTGCAGGCTGGATGATTCTTTAGTTCTCTATTGCATTCTTGGTTACTTATGGGTGATGTAATTCACTTTCCTGAATATTTTGTTAATACTAATATGGAACTCACAATGTGCGTGTGGTGTTTCTGTTTCGCATTAGAACATTAAATGCTTATTGATGTCAAGTTTCTTAACGAACCAACTTGCCTAATAGAATAATGATGAGTTGAATTGAGGATTTTAAAGTAGAGCATAAGGTGATTAAAGGAAAAAGGTTTTAGTTAGAATTTGGCATTTTTCCTGGTTCTCAACACCACTTTAACAGCTGGAGTAGTTACGACCATTTGTTGCTGCCTCACTTTGATGTTTTCTGCTGTTTGTCGGTCGCTGGTTGAGTTTGTTTTAAACAGCTTGCTCCTACAGAATACTTGCTTTAGATTTCTTGCATATTGGACTACAGTATCTACTGGAATATCTGCCTTAAGATGTTACAGAAGTACTGGTTGTCACAGCTTAGGACTGCCTAGTTTTTGGTTTTGCCGTGGTCAGTCGATCACCTGTAGAATTAGCTTATAAGATGCTGGGATTAAATTGCTGCTACTGCACAGTGGGTACAAGCTCTCCAGTTAATTTTTTTTAAAAAAATAGGAACATCCGTAGATCGTTTTTTTTTTAGTTGAATGCACTTCATCTGTTTGGTAATTTGTTTTGAGCTAAATTCATCGAGAGCATTGTAGAATTAAAGGTAAGTTTTGGATTGTGAGTTAACACAAATCAAGTTAAGTAATTATTCATTGTCGTGGCATACCACTGAATGTAAGAACTATGTTGCTAAATTTCACTCCATGCAATTTCATTCCATGGTAGTATTTTCAGAAGCTAATCACCTAAATTTGATATCATGTATTTTGATAACACAATTACTATTTGCTTCTATATCTTCGCGCATTAGTTCAATATTCTTAGCCTTACATTCAATGTCAACATAGGTCTTTGGGCCTTTGAGTTAAGTAATACACTTGAGCTAAGAGGTATTACCTTTTGTTCAAATGTTGACTTGAACCTGAGGCCCATTTTCCTTGTTTTATTTTTAATAGCAATTAATGCTAATTAATTAGGCCCTTTTAGAGACAAAAAATAAATAAATAGAGAATCGTAGTTTGCTTTAGGTTGGCCTTTAAATAATAAAATGAGATGAGCCTCGCCAAACAAAAATGCATAATTTGCGGGGCCCTCATTAATTACTTAATTAAAATACTTAGAGATTCGGGACGAGCCATTTAGCAAATTTCATGGCCTTCCCAAAAGATAACCATACGTTAGTCGCTTTGGGCGCTATTTTTAATAATATTACCTTTCTAATAGGGGTGTGCATTTCATGCAACCCAAATCCAAAATCCGAAAACGTTGAATAAGGATGTGTCGAGGATTCGGGTGCATTTCATGTGACGTGATCCAAAAATATATCCTTAAACGACAGTCACATTCTAAAAAATATAATAATTTGACAAAAGCGGTAATTAATTCTAAAAATGCACAAATAGGACAATATATATTTAAAATAACATATTTTAGCCAAATATGACAGTTGAGCGACTGTGCTAGAACCACGGAACTCGGGAATGCCAAACACCTTCTCCTGGGTTAACAGAATTCCTTACTCGGATTTCTGGTTCGCAACTATTAATACAGAGTCAAACCCTTCCTCGATTCGGGATTTAAACCGGTGACTTGGACCACCAGAAATCTCACAAGTGGCGACTCTGATTTCTTAAATAAAACGAATCCCGTTTCGATTGTCCTTAAAATGGAAAAACTCCTTTATTACTATATCCCTTCCCGGGGTGTAGTAAAAGCCGATCAAGTTTCTTCGGAAAAAGGAGGTGTGACAGGGTGCACTTGATTTTTTTGTTTAAAATAATACACCACTAGCAAAAATTAAAAACATAATAATCTGAAAAAAAAAATAAATAGAGATGAATACATTTTTGTCTTGTTCCTGCTAGTGGGTATGAATTAATGTAGTGCTAAATGAAGAAGGGAGCATTTTTGGGGTGATATTGTTTGTGATAGTGAAGTGGAATGCAGAATTTGCGCTCAAAGTGATTATGTGATATGTTAAAGTGCTTAGGAGGGTGAACCACTATTCCTAAATATATCCTACCCGTCCCTTAGCCCACATTACAACCATGAAAAAGTCCTAATTGATTTTAGATCGAGTGAGCTTACATTAGTAGATATTTACATTAAGGGCAAGCCTATGGTACCAATTGCATGCATGTGACTTCTTTTATGAGAGTGAGAGAGTTCTTTGATATATATATGAGTCTTTAAACTATATTTGATCATGAAATTTGATTGTGTGGTTTCAACGTATTCTCTTGTTCTTGTAGTGAGGGCACATGGCTTCATGAGGGATAGGTAACGTTATTAGACTTCTCTACGACGTTGGGTATTCAAGCCATGACTGCATTATGACATTGAGTCGGTTTTTGAGGCTAGGATTGTTTTGAGCATATTGTCTTTGTTTGAATATTTTTTGAAGAATGACATAATTAAAGGTAATTGTATGATGATTGCATATGCTAGAGTTTAATTGTTGCTATCAACCATAATCATTGGTGTAGTGTGCTTCGAATATGTTGAGTGTTTATAGATAGAGTAAATTTTTGGTTGACTCGAGGACGAGCAACGTTTAAGTATGGGGATGATCGGCTATATTTACAGATTTTAGTCGATTATTACACTCTAATTTACATCACTTTAATTGAGTCTGAGCTTTAATCGCTAGTGTTTTGCACTAATTGTGTGTTTCATTCCTTGTACAAGTGATTCCGAGCTATATAGATATTATGGAATGAATTCAAGTGATTTGGACCTTTGAAGTCTGAGTAAAAACCCAAGGAATTAAGCCGGGATCGTATTCGGGGACAAACGGATGATAAGAATATTGTGCACTGTCTAGTAAAATAGACATAACTTTTTGTTCAAAACCCATTTTGGCTCCACAATATATGGTTGTAAAGCTAACTCAAAGGTCTACAAATTTTATGTTTTACATTGTTCAAATTCCAAATGGAACAGGGTAAAAAACGCGGTCGAAACTGCGAACACGGAACTGACCGCGGTAGAAAATCAGAGAGCTTGTCTGGCCGCGGTCCTTCCACGTTTTGGCCACGGCCACGCCACTCCCGGTGTCAAAAAGAAGTCGTATTTCGTCCGGGACAAGGTTATTTCGGCCCTACACTATTAAAACTTGTATAAATAGGATCCTAAACATATTTTGAAGGCATGAGGACTTTTTTTAGAGGAGAACACAAGCTCACAGCCGCCGTAGAGGCCGGGTTTCATCTTTTCTTCCTCAAACATAGTTTTTTATGCTTTTTTGCATGATTTGTTGTTTTGCTACCATGTCTATGTAGAGCTAAACTTCATGTTCTAGGGTTGTGGTTCTTTCATGACTATTGCTATTCGGATATTGATTTTGATTTCTTAGTTTATCATATTGGGTTATTTATTCAATCCTGCACTTAATTATTTGATTGCTTGATCACCTATTGAATACTCTCTACGACTCTAGAGTTGAACTCGAAAGTGGGAATTCTAGATTGCATATAGGATTGAATAGAGCAAGTTCTTAAACCTGGGTATCGGGGAACGAATTCGTGGTTAGGATAGATATATACCTAATTGTCTTGCTTGGTTGATTTACAGGAATTATAAATGCGTTCTTGTTAGTTCTAATTCCATAAACATATAGGAGTTAGGTTAGCTTGAATAGGCGAGTAAGAACTCGACAGATTCTTATGAGCAATATTAACTCTCTCAACCAATAAACTAGATAAATTAGTTAGTCAATTCAATTCAAAAATACAATAGGAATGTTAGATAGCCCATAACCCTAGATCGTTTTCATTACATTGATATCATAAAAATCTGCTCTTTCTCTCTATTAAAAGTTCATTATTTGTTTTTGTTTATTTAATTAGTTTAGAATCAAATACTTTTAGGTTTAATCCCTTTTTAGATAATTAGGAGAGTCTAATTTGGTTAATTGTTAATCACAAGTCCTCGTGGGATCGACATTCGACTTTTAGTCACTTTATTACTTGACGACCATGTATACTTGTGTGTGCGTTTGGCCGCAACAAAGTTCAAGTATATCATGACACTAATTAGATGTATATACAACATTAAATGTTCTTGGCCAATGGAGCCTTACCTTTTTAGTCTACATCCTTGTAAGGTACGTTGGATAATTCAACTAAGTTATTCATATGTTATTTGCCTTACATAGTACATTTTTTGTACAAATTTACCATCATTGGGACACTGCGTTCATGCTTGCAGGTTCAGGTATCCAGTTTGATAGGCTTTTATCATAGACGGAGTTGTTATCCAACTGACGATTGGTGAAGCTCCATTTCATCTTAGTACAGCCGAGTCTAGAGGTTATCAAATTGTCTTATGTATATATACTTTGGGGAAGGTTGAATCCCTATCCTAACTATCTTTTGATGTCAAATACTATTAGAGGATTTATAGACACAGGTTCATTATGTACAATATGTCAAGGCCTTGACGACCCGTGTGTATTCATGTTTTGAGTACAATGGTTCGTTGATACAGCGATTGCCCACTTACAGTTATACCTTATAAGTTGTGGTCATGTTGACCCATGATAGTTACACGAAGAACAAGTTCAACCAAAATACCCTACATATGTTCTAGTTTTCATCGATTGATCGTGATTTACATAGTGGTTTATGTCGACGCCCCCTTTTTTTCTTAAAGCGGAATCTGGTTCACGACATTCGGGAAGACAACTCTTATCCCATTTGGGAATTCGGTTTTTGGAGTTTGGAGAGTCGCCACCAAATGATTATAGTGCATTAGGACACTTTTAGAAGAATTAAAGATGCAGACTAGAGTTTTGGGTAAGGGCTTGAAATTATCTTGAGGGGAATGTGTTAGGCACACCTCAAGATCCACTAGTGTGGTTCCCAGCCATGCTACAATTGTGACTTTGAATGCAAATGCGAATAAACCAACAAGTATAACAGGAAGCACAAAAAGGTTAATGAAATGCTGAAATTCAGAAAGGAAGCAGTTTAGTTGTAAAAGAAACGTGCAAGTAGAGGGAAGAAGTCAAGCAATTGGTGCAAGAAAACCTAAAAAAAATCGTGCGAGAAACAGAAGTTGAAAGTGCTGCAGATTTTAAAGTTCTGAAAAAATAATAAAAGGAGAGGGGAGTCCATGGTGTATACATTACATGGATCATTCACACAACACTGGTACCCAATTGTACACATAGTGTTATCGTGTAATCATCATCTCCATGTCTACCCTTCCCAACCCGTTAAGGTATTAAAGCGCGGAACGGTATCGTTTACTTATCGCATGCGAATACCCATCCCAATCCTATCAGTCCTAGGGTATTAGGACTTCTGATCCTAAAAGGAAAGAAAGGGATGGAGGCCTTTGTGGACTTTAAAGGATAAAATTCTAGCGCGACATTCAAAACAAGCATCAAATAAAGGGAAGAATAAACAAGCAAATAAGGCTCAAATAAACCCCAGAAATCAATTAAGTATATAGTTTAGCATGCCTTGACAAATACTGATTTGGTTTTAAATTAAAGTTAAGCAGCGAGTGGACTAGTTCAACACATATATTTAGATAGAAAGTCTGCATTAGGAAACTCGTATATAGTTGTCAGAGACTGACCCAATGATTAGTTAGCCAACTTTTTGTCTATGTGTTGAATAAAAAACAAGGCAGATGATCTACTGATTTCAGTAAAAAGATGCGAAAGAATTACCAGTTTGACAGAAAGAAATGAACTTTAGACAAGATGCAAATTGAATTTTAGAAAAAGTGTTATCAGTTTTAACAGAGAGAAACGAATTTCAGAAAAAATATGCGGACTGATCTTAGAAAAGAGTTACCAGTTGTTTCAGAAACGATGCAGACTGATTAAAAGGTTTACGAGTTTCAGGAAAGTGCAAATTGATTAAAGAAAAAAGTTTACCAATTTGACCAGGTTTCAGAAAAGAGGTAGAAAATTACTAGTTTTAGTAAAATAGATACGAGTTCCAGCAATTGATACTGTTTTAAAATAAATGAGGCTGTTAAAAATCGAGATTTCCCATAGGCATGCTTTCTATGCGTTTTACTGATTTTAATACTTTTTCAGACATTAACAGAAGTCTTATGGACATGATGTCTATATGCAACCTTATTATTAAACCTACAAACGGTTTGCCTAATGACATTTGTATATGTAGAAATGCAAGAGCCTATTGACATGATCTTTATGTGTATTTGCGGAAGAATCAGAAATTAACCCACATAGGCATGGTATGTACCCTTTGTGCACAAAATAAACCCCATCCCATTTTTCTACTAAATCCCCATGAGTTTATTACAAATTATTACAGCCCAATAAATCAAACTGGAAATTAAAAGTACATCAAAAGCTAACAGCTAGATCCGAGCAGCCTAATTCAACCTTAATGTTTAATAATATGCGATTGAACCACTTACGGGATCCAGATTTCCAAAGCCTTATCTTTATCAAGGGTGTTTCAAAGTTCCAAGGAATCTCAGGGATTCCCGGAATTGCTTACACCTAAGATACTATTAGAATAGAAACAATGCAGTGGAAGAGCCAGCTCTCAGGCATCCAAGTTCAGAGGGAGCTCAGGGGGTCCCAAAGCATGGCTTGCAAGAGAGGGGCAGAACTTAATAGCTAGGAGTAAGTGCAAAGTGAAAGGGGAATTGGGGAGCCATGACAGGTGGGGGTCATACCTAGCCACAAAGTAGGCTGGTACACCCCTGATCACCTGCTTGGTCAAACACATCAAGAGCAGACCCTTGAAGGTCAGACCAGGGTTTGGACAGTGATTACGACACTGCCAGACCCAAGTCTAAAGCTCAAAAAACATATAAAGGAGGGAAAAGGAAGGGGAACTGATTGAGTTTGTTATTCAAAGAATCCAATCCAGAATCATGGACAACAATATTAGAGTGTTGTCATGCCTTGAACTATAAATGACATATAAAAGGGTGTGAGGGTTTGGGATTCATAAAGGATAAAATTCATGACAAGCAGTGACAGGATACATAATACTGAATTACAAAGGAAGGGGGAACATGTTACAATATACTAGCAGCAAATGTCAACTAAAGAATTGGACAGAAGTGAACAGAAATAAAACACATTATGGTGGAAGCATGTAAACTAACTGAGACATACCAGTAAAAAAGCAAAAGTGAGCAGGAGAAAGTAGAAAAAACAAAGTCCACAGCAGCACAAGTAAAAAAGAGAGAGTTTTTTTTAAAAGTGAGAGTGACTTGTGAACTCAGATTGTGTTCTGTGTTCGTGTGTTTAAAGAGAAGGGAGGAGAGTATTTATAGTTTTGAAATCAGGCAGGGAACAAGATAAGAAAATAATCATGCATCAATCAGTAGCAGAAGATCCCTTTAATGTGGAATTCAAATTTGAACGGTAAAGGGCAAGAGTTATTTAGGGAAGGAGATCAAGTTAGCATATAGTGCATAGCATACAAATAAGGGGTAAATACATAGGGGTTTTAATTAAGGAAAGAATCTTTAAAACACACGGTCAGCTTAAACAAGGCAAGAACACGGTAAATCAATTAACACGTAGTAAATCAGGGAATCAAGGATTCAAAAATAAATAATGAACCTAGCCAGAAATAGGGGAGTCGAAAGGCTAAAGAAAGTTCTCAAACCAGTCAAGGAAAGAATCAATCCACCTTACACAAGGAAGCCTGAAATTAGTCTAAGATTGAAAGTTATTTTGGAGGGACAAACAGCGTATATAAAGAGTGCACAACATTAGGCATGCGAGGTTAAACCAATCTAGAAATGAGAACCAGACAAAACACCTAGCAGATAACCTCAGAAGAAACATTTAGAAACCTCAAAAGAAACCAAGATTCCTGACATGAAAGTTCTAAAATGTCACACAAGGTCACCGAGATATGCAGATATGCACAAACAGAAACAAGAGAAAACCACAAGCGTTAAGACAAAGGTAGGAAAGAACATGATCAGCGGAACATTAGAAACAAAATTAAAGCACGAGCCTGAACAGACCTAAGGGAAAGTAAAAGAATCAAAAAACATTTTAGGAGCCATTTTCAGAAAACCCTAAAATTTATTTGAACAATTTTGAAAGAGGAAATTTGGGGAAAAACTCTAAAATGTCACCAACAGCATAGATCTAGCACATATCTAAAAGAACAAACGAAAAGGAACCTCGTATAGGCTAGGGCTTCTGAGAACCCTAAAGGACGACAAAGGCTTGGAAGTCACGAGAACGGATCTGAGTTGATAAGGTCGAATCCAGGCTCAAGAGGCCAAGATACGCCGTAGAAAGGCCGAAAACGGCCAAAGAATCTCAAATCGACCAAGGTCTGGATGAAGACCCTTGAGGTCTAGCCTCGAATTTTCAGTGAGCAGGCGAGTGGGAGCAGTAGGTGGTGAGTAGAGGTCGTCCATGGTTAGATTAGCCATGGATTCCGGTGATTTAAGGTTGAAGAGGGGGTAGGCGGCTATTAGGGTTTCAGGTGGATGAGAGCGTTTGAGAGAGACGAGGGATTAGAGGCGGTGTTCTTTGAGAGAATGGGGAGGGTTTGGGGGGTCGCTGGGAATTAATTAAGGTAAGGGGGAGCCTAGAAGGTTGATCAAAATGATCAACGGCTTAGATTAAAAGGGACACGGGCCGGTTCGGGTGATTAGGTTAGGGGTCGGGTTGGCATGGTAGTTGGGCTGGGCAATTTGGCTCAATTCGGGGGTGAATTGGGGTGCAAAAAATAGGCTGAAATTGAAACACAATTGAGGCTAAATCATAAATAACTACTTTTCACATTTTTATTTTATAAAATAGCAATAATGATTCTAAAAAAAAATTACAAGTACTGGGTAAACAAATATTATATAAACAATAGTTTAAAAATGCTTGGATTGATTTTATAGTTATAAAATTCTATCAATTACGAAATAGGCTATAATTGCAATTATATGCAATTTAGCTTTAAAAATGCCAACTGAATTTGTAAAAAATGTGCAAAAATCACCTTAATTATATTTTGTATAAATATGAGAATAAAAGAAGCTATTAACCAAAATGATAGTTTTATAAGTAATTACTGAATTCTGTGGTATTAAAAAATAGACGATAAATCGATTTAAAAGTTATTAAAAATTTGGAAAAGTACCAAAACTCTTGGGTGAGCTTATATATGCACATATATGTTATTTTGAAAGTATTTTGGGTATAAAAAATACTTAGAGAAAAATTGGGTATCAATAGCTGCCCCTCTTTACCCGGGAAGAATGAAAGAGTTGTCGGGTAAAGATATGATGGCCAATTTTGATCGAAAGCGGCGATTTGAAAAGTGTTTGACCGAGCTATGGTTTCTGAAATGCCTACATATGCTTGGTTTTACAGGAATCAGGCCGTATATAGTTCATGAACCATTGACGGAACATGCCGATGGCGATTCGAAAGGACGGACACGGCGTTTGGAGGAGGCAAGAGGTATTTTGAAGCTGATCAGCTGCGAGAACCGGAGAGGGATCGTTCCTGCTGAGATGGCCGTTGCTAACCCGTGTACCTGCAAGTGAGCAATATAGGCATATATCGTGCATAAACTTAAACTTGATGCAAGTTCCCATTGGACGATGAATGCTGTCTTCGGACGGTTAGGATGATGTCCTCAGACCATGATGTCCTGGGCCATGAAGCGCAAAATTAAGAAATTCGCAGGCTATGAGATGACGTTCTCGGGCCATGATGATGGTGCCTCCGAACCATGATGCCTTCGAATAATGATATGCAGGATATAAAGTGGGGCCCTCGGGCCATGGCATGGTGTTCTCGAGCTATGAGGATGATGCCTCCGAACGATGATGCCTTTGGATAGTTTGGCGATATTTCAGCCCATGAGATGCAAGATTTGGCGGTATTTCAGCCGATACAAAAAGTGAAAATGGCGATATTTCAGCCGACAAAAATTTAATTAAATAGGCGATGTTCCAGCCGATGGATAATTTAAATAACAGTCTTGCGATATTTCAGTCGTTGCAAAAAGTGTAAATGGTGATATTTCAACCGATAGAGAATTTAAATAAAGTTTGGCGATGTTTCAGCCGATGCAAAAGAATGTAAATGGTGATATTTCAGCCGATGCAAAAAAGTGTAAATGGTGATATTTCAACCGATGCAAAGAGTGTAAATGGTGATATTTTAAACCGATAGAGAATTTAAATAAAGTTTGGCAATGTTTCAGCCGATGCAAAAGAATGTAAATGGCGATATTTCAGCTGATGCAAAAAGTGTAAATGGTGATATTTCAACCGATAGAGAATTTAAATAAAGTTTGGCAATGTTTTAGTCGGTGTAAGAAGTAAAACGGTAATATTTTAGCCGACCGAAAACGTAGGTATAGATGATGGTGGAGATTTAAATATGAACTGGCGATCTTTCAGCCGATGTAGAATTTAAATAAGGTTTGGCGATATTTCAGCTGATGCAACAGAATGTAAATGGCGATATTTCAGCCGATTGCAGGACGTAAGTAAAAGTTGGCGATATTTCAGCCATGCAAATGGAGACAACGCTTAGTCTTAGAAGGCAGAAAGGTAACTTTATGTAAAGATAGAGACAATTCTTAGTCTCAGAATGAAGAAAGGTAGCCTTATGCAATGCAAGAAATGCAGATGGAGACAACACTTAGTCTCGGAAGGCAGAAAGGTAGCCTTATGCAATGCAAGAAATGCAGATGGAGACAACACTTAGTCTCGGAAGGCAGAAAGGTAGCCTTATGCAATGCGAGAAATGCAGATGGAGACAACGCTTAGTCTCGAAAGGTAGAAAGGTAGCCTTATGCAATGCAGGAAATGCAGATGGAGACAACGCTTAGTCTTGGAAGGCAGAAAAGTAGCCTTATGCAATGCAGGAAATGCAAATGGAGACAACGCTTAGTCTCGGAAGGGAGAAAGGTAGCCTTATGCAATGCAGGAAATGCAGATGGAGACAACGCTTAGTCTCGGAAGGCAGAAAGGTGGCCTTATGCAATACAGGAAATGCAGATGGAGACAACACTTAGTCTCGGAAGGCAGAAAAGTAGCCTTATGCAATGCAGGAAATGCAGATGGAGACAACGCTTAGTCTCGAAAGGTAGAAAAGTAGCCTTATGCAATAAGATAAAACCGAATAGTAAGAACAAAAAATTCTTAGCTGATCGTGATATTGCGGCTGCTGGGGCCATTGTGTGTGGATAGCAAATGTGAATAGGCACGATGGTTCGATGCGGTTGCGTAACATGTTTGGTAACTTTGTGACATGGGTGCCTGCATCCAAAGAAAATTGTGAGTTTTGTAAAGGGGAAAGGTTAGTTCACTCTTCCATGGTTTCCGTCATCGTGCATGATTGGGGTAGCGTCGCTAAACAGCAGCTATCATGGTTATGCATGATTTAACAAATATAGAATAAGTAGAAAATAATTTTGTTTAAATGAACTAACGACTGTGACGTGTTCAAAGCATTGAAACCTTTCTTGTTCCGGAATTTTGATGGTCCTCCTCAAAATTCTACCCCAGTTTACTAGGCTGGCACTTCTGACGACTGCGCTGAATGACTGAAGAATAAACTTCGGAATTTTGAGGGTCCTCCTCAAAATTCTGCCCCAATTTACTGAGGTGACATCCCTGGCGATGAGTGGCTGAAGACTAACTTCGGATTTTGGGGGTCCTCCTCAAAATTCTGCTCCAGTTCGAATAGTAGGGGGAAATGAAAGTTTTATTAAATGGGAATCAGGTCAAGCATAGTTCAAATTATGTTATAAAGGGAATCATAAGTGGTTACACATAGTATCGTTTCATTGCATCTGAATTGATTGGCTTTGTCCAGACATCTCCATCCATTTCTGCAAGAATAAGGGCTCCTCCAGTTAGAAACCGATGAACCATGCACGGTCCTTGCCAGTTGGGAGAGAATTTTCCCTTCGCTTCGTCATGATGTGGGAATATTTTCTTCAACACCAGCTGCCCTAGTGTAAACTTCCTTGGCTTAACTCTTTTGTTGAAGGCTCTGGACATTCTGTTCTGATACAACTGACCATGGCAAAATGCATTCATCTTTTTCCCATCTATAAGGGCTAACTACTCGTAGCGACCTTTTACCCATTCTACGTCGTCCAACTCTGCTTCTTGTATGATCCTCAAGGAGGGAATTTCTACCTCGGTGGGGATGACCTCTTATGTACCATAAACCAGCATGTAGGGAGTTGCTCCGATCGATGTGCGGACCGTGGTGCGGTATCCCAATAAGGCAAATGATAACTTCGCATGCCATTGTTTGTGACTTTCGACCGTCTTCCTTAGTATCTTCTTGTTATTCTTGTTGGCTGCTTCTACAGCTCCATTCATCTGAGGCCTGTATGCTATAGAATTCTTGTATTTGATCTTGAATGCCTCATACATTGCTTTCATCAAATTACTGTTGAGATTGGACCTATTATCAGTGATGATTGATTCTGGAATTCTGAATCGACAAATAATACGGTCACGGACAAAATCTGCCACAACTTTCTTAGTCACTGCTTTGTATGATGCTGTTTCAACCCATTTAGTAAAATAATCAATTACCACCAGGATAAACCTGTGCCCGTTTGATGCGGCGGGCTCGATAGGTCCAATGACATCCATCCCTCAGCCGGCAAATGGCCACGGTGAGCTTGTTGTAGTAAGCTCGTTTGGAGGTACCTTTATCATGTCTGCATGTATCTGACAACGATGGCACTTACGAACGTACCGGATACAGTCTGTTGCCATAGTCATCAAAAAATACCCTGCTCGGAGTATCTTCTTTGCTAATACAAAACCATTCATGTGCAGCCCGCATGTCCCTGCGTGCACTTCGTCCAATAGTCTAGATGCTTCATTTGCTTCGACACACCTTAGCAAACCTAAATCGGGAGTCCTCCTGTACAGGATTCCTCCGCTATGAAAGAAGTTGTTGGATAATCTTTGAAGTGTGCGCTTTTGAGTAGCGTTGGCAAGTTCTGGATATTCTCCTGTTGTCAAATATTCTTTGATGTCGTGGAACCATGGTTTTCCGTCCGCTTCTTCCTCAACGTGAGCACAATAAGATGGATGATCATAAATCTTTACTGGGATGGGATCAATGAAATTCGTGTCTGGATGTTGGATCATGGATGATAAAGTAGCTAATGTGTCAGCGAACTCGTTTTGGACCGTGGGGACATGTTGAAATTCCGTCTTTGTGAATCTTTTCCTTAACTCCTGTATGTGAGGCAAGTAGGGGAGTATTTTAGAGTTCTTGGTCGCCCACTCTTCTCGAACCTGATGTATGAGCAGGTCTAAGTCCCCGATCACTAGTAACTCTTAAATGTTCAAGTCAATGGCCATCTTGAGCTCCAGGATACAGGATTCGTATTCAGCCATATTATTTGTAGAAGGGAACCTGAGCTTGGTGGATAGCGGGTAATGCTGGCCGGTTTCTAATACTAGGATTGCTCCTATGCCAACTCCTTTGAAATTTGTAGCTCCGTCAAAAAACAACCTCCAACCATCGTAGGATTCTGCAATATCTTCTCATACAAAGGACACTTCTTCATCAGGAAAATACGTTTTCAGGGGTTCATATTTTCCCCCAATAGGGTTCTCGGCAAGGTGATCTTCTATTGTTTGGACTTTGATTGCTTTTTGGGTCACATAAACAACGTCAAATTCACTCGACAAGATTTGCCACTTGGCGAGCTTGCTAGTGAGCATGGGCTTCTGGAAGATATATTTCAACGGGTCCATCCTCGATATGAGATAAGTAGTGTAGGCACAGAAATAATGCCTTAATTTCTGAGCTACCCAAGTCAGAGCACAGCAGGTGCACTCCAATAGAGAATACCGGGCCTCGTACGGGGTGAACTTCTTAATGAGATAGTAGATGGCTTGCTCCTTTCTCCCCGTTTCATCATGTTGTCCCATAACACAACCGAATGCTCCATCCAAAGCCGCAAGATAAAGCAATAGAGGCCTTCCTGGCTCGAGCGGAACCAATACTAGCGGCGTTGACAGGTATTCCTTTATTCTGTCGAAGACTTTCCAACAATCGTCGGTCCATTTAGTAGCAGCGTCGTTCTTCAGCATTTTAAATATGGGTTCACAAATGCTGTGGATTGGGCTATGAACCCGCTGATATATTTGAGTCTTCCCAAGAAACTCATCACGTCCTTCTTGTTCCTTGGCGGTGGTAATTCTTGAATGGCTTTGACCTTTGATGGGACCAATTCTACCCCTCGATGGCTGAAGATGAAACCACTAGTTTTCCGACAGGAACCCCGAATGCACACTTGGCGGGATTCAGTTTCAGATTATACCTTCTCAGTCTGTTGAAGAACTTTCTCAGATCTTCCATATGATTAGTGGCTTTCTTGGATTTGATGATGATGTCATCCACATATACCTCGATCTCCTTGTGTATCATGTCGTGAAAGATAGTAGTCATGTCTCTCATATAGGTGGCGCCAACATTCTTCAACCCAAATGGCATCATTTTGTAACAGTACATTCCCCACGGCGTGATGAAAGCCGTTTTCTCTGCATCTTCCTCGTACATCCATATCTGATGATATCCGGTGAAACAATCAAAAAAAGACTGCAAATCATGCTTGGTGCAATTGTCGATAAGAATGTGTATGTTCGTCAAGGGGAAGTCATCTTTGGGACTGGCTCGGTTGAGATCCCGGTAGTCGACACAGATTCTAACATTCCCGTCCTTCTTTGGTACTGGCACGATGTTGGCTAACCATGTTGGATACTCTACCGCTTTGAGAACCTTATCTTTGACTTTCTTAGTAACCTCATCTTTGATTTTCAAACTTATGTCGGGCTTGAATTTTCGGAGCTTCTGCTTTACCGGTGAACAGGATGGATCTGTTGGCCACTTATGAGCTACAATGGCCGTGCTGACACCAGTCATATCATCGTACGACTGGGCGAATATGTCCTCATATTCTTTTATGAATTCCGTATATTCTTTCTTCTCTGATGGCGACAAGTGAACAATGATGCGAGTTTCTTTGAAATTTTTTGTATCTCCCAAATTAATTAACTCAGTTTCTTCTAGGTTGGACTTAGGTCTATTTTCAAAATTCTCAATCTCTCTGACGACCTCTTCAAGTGTCTCATCTTCTTCTGAGACTATGTCCTTTTGTTGCGTTGTTTCATTGCAAATCACAATCGTTGGTTTATCGCCAAGATAAGTAATAGTAATGATGTATAAAATAGAGTAAGTGATAGAAAAATAATAAGCGAGATAGATATGATAAACTGAAATGCTTTAATTAAATCTATAATTGTTTGAAACATCGGAGCTCTTTTTGAAATGAAAGATAATGCAGAAATAAAAATCAACTAGTAAAGTAAGATAAAAAGATGAGATGCATGGTGCTTTTGTTTAGCCTTGCTACCCCGAAGCCTTCCATGCCTTGACGGTCCTAATTGACCAATTGCCGAGGTGGTCTCCCCTGTTCACAACTTGTATGGGAGGGCCTTCATCCCCTTCCTCCTCAAAAAGAACACAGCAGTCCATATCATCATCCTTCAGAAATAGATTCTTCATGGCTGCCAATACTTCATCTTCCTCTGACCCATATATAGTATCTGCCGGTTGGAAGGTTTGCTCACGGCTGGGTATCGGAAGCTCCGATGGATAGTAAGGACCGCGCCTTGGTGTCGACCAACTCTGGAATTCTTCCCAAGTGTAGCCGTACCCTAAGCCAAATGTAGTACCATGCTTCTTTAGTTTGATGGGCTTAGTGATCCCCTGAAGATTTTTGTCGAGTCCCTTTCTAGGATCGTACCCACTCCAATTCAGGATACTTTCGATCTTGTTGTCCCACCACTTATCCTTATCTACAGCGTTGACCCTTTCGATGTGGTGGTATGTTTCTCCGCCTATTCTCCTTCTGCCCCCGATCATTGGGATGGTCTGGCGACTATATATAGGGTTACTACCATCGCCATGAATGATCACTTCTTGGTGATTATATTTGAACTTTACCGCTTGATGCAGGGTCGATGCTACGGCTCCAGCAGCGTGGATCCAGGGGCGTCCCAACAGCAAGTTGTAGGATGTCGGGACGTCTATATCTTGGAAGTCGACATTGAACCATGTTGGTCCCATTTGCAAGCATAGGCTGATTTCTCCAATATTAGATCTTTGGGACCCATTGAAGGCTTTGACATTGATAGCCCCATCTTTGATCTTGTGCAGGATTTTTCCCAAAGTTCTGAGAGTTACTAGCGGACAGATGTTGAGGCTCGATCCTCCATCGATCAGGACTCTAGTGATGAAATAATCTTCACTTTGCATTGTGATGTGCAGTGCCTTGTTGTGACTTAATCCTTCCGGCGGAAGCTCATCTTAATGGAAGGTTATTTTGTGTCTCTCCAGCACTTGCCCCACCATATTCGCCATTTCACCCATGGTTATACTGCTGGGCACATAGGCTTCGCTTAGTATCTTTATTAAGGCATTCCTGTGAGTGTCTGAACTCTGCGAAAGAGCCAGGATAGATATCTGTGCTGGTGTTTTGTTCAATTGTTCAGCGGCCGAGTACTCCTTAGCCTGTACTTTCCTCCAAAGATTGTCGGGCCCAGTTTCAATAGGTCGTCTTGGGGCTTGCTTACTGGACTCGGCTAGGTGCTCTGGGGTATAAACCCTCCATGTTCTGGTCATTCCTTGCGCGGCAATTGTTTCTCCTGTCTTGGTCTTTCCTTTCCTCCTAGCTTCAGTAGTGTAATCCCATGGTATGGCATTTGAGTGGAATGGTCTTATGTCAGTCATTGCCACTGGAGGGCCTTGGTGGTAACACAACAACTTCAAATGGTGCAGGTGCCTTTGGAACTCCAAATTCAACCTCGATTGGTCAAGGTGCCTTTGTAGAGGGAGGCGCTTCAAATTCGAGAGGTATAGACATATTTACTTCGTCGTCCCTGGAGGGATGATTCTACACAACAATTGGGTTAAGGGTAACCACTGGTTTCTTTGGTTCATCCCCTTCAACAATCAAACCTATCGACCCTTTAGGGTCCCAATCATTCTCGATCAAGATCATATTAATGTCTCATCCTTTGTGGTCAAGCAGGGGGTTATTATGAACATTAGGAGCAGGATCCTTTGCTATAATGACCTTATTGTCGATCAGGGTCTGAATCTTGTCTTTCAACGAACGACACTCATCAAGAGTGTGTCCCTTCATGCCGGAGTGAGACGCACAGGTCTTGTTGGGGTTGACCTAGTGGGAGGGATTTTCTGGAGTTTGGCTAGGATATGAGTGACATAACCAGTAGCTTTAAGTCTTTCATATAGCTGGTCAATTGGTTCAGCGATGGCTGTGTATTGTCTGGGTGGTTTGCGGTAATAAATTTGGTCTAGGTCTTGGAAAATTTTGACGGGTGGGTGGTAATTGGTAGTGAGAGGGTTGAACGTTATAAGATTGGTAAACAGGTGTTGGTTGAGAGTATCTGGGTGAGGTGGATTGATATGTGAGAGGTGGAGAAGATTGGTAAACGGGAGGTGGATAGGAGGGTACGGGTGCTTGGTAATTCGGGATGGGCTGATATGTAAGTGGAGGTGATGGATAAGTGTGGTATTTTGGTGGTTATTTGGCTCCTTGTGCGACCATCACGGCACTTACATCCTTCTTTTTGGATGTGCCACCAGTCTGCAAAGCCTTATTGGTGGCTTGCAGGGCTTCAAGATTTGTAACCATACCATTCTTAATGCCCCTCTTCGATTCTTTCTCCAAGTTTGATGATATCAGAGAACTTCTGACCCTCAATTAGCATCAACCTCTCATAATATTGGGGATCCTGAGCCTGGACGAAGAATCTATTCATTTGCTCCTCTTCTAGGGCCGACCTGACCTTTGCAGCTTCTGACCTCCAACGAGTGGCATACTCGCGGAATGTTTTGGTGGGCTTCTTCTTCAAGTTCTGTATATAGAATACATCTGGTGCATTCTCTGTATTGAATCTAAATCTATACATGAAATTCCATGCCATGCTCACCCAACTCATCCATTTCTTGGGGTCCTGGCTGATGTACCAGGATAGTGCATCTCCTTTCAGGCTCCTCATGAAGAGCTTCATACGGATCTTCTCATCCCTTCCAACTCCAACCAGTTTATCGCAATATGTCCTCAGGTGGACTTTGGGTTCTCCTTTCCCATCAAATATTTTAAACTTAGGAGGTTTGTACCCCTCCGGAAGTTCAACATCTGGCTAAATGCATAGGTCTTCATAATTTAACCCTTCAATACCTTTGTTACCTTCCACGCCTCGAACTCGGCTGGTTAATTTCTTGAGTTCTGCCACTATGTTCCTGATAAGAGAGTCCTTGTCATCAGACTTAGGTGTATTTGAGATTGGTTGGGTGTAGGGGGGTACAGTATCCACATAAATAGGAGTGTTGTGGAGATGGTCATTGGTGGTGTTCAGTGGCTCGGGAATGAGTAGTAGAGTGTTATTTGGAGTGTGGCATACATTGCAGTGCTGGGTATGAGTGGGTTGTATCTATGGTGGTGGGGTGTTTTGTGGGGGTGCGGGATTTTGGGTGTTGACATCAGGAGCGGTGAGGGAAAATGATAGGTTCGCTAGATTCTGAATCTGATCCAGCTCTTCTCGGAATTTAAAAAACTTTTGCTCCAGTTGCGTAGCAGTTTCCTTAGCAACCGGTGTACCCCGAGGAATTGTATATCCCATTTTACCTTTTTTCTTGTTTCGAACAGGACTCGGAGGAGGTGGTGGATGGCCCTTAGATCTTGTGGAGTATGCTGATGGTGCCAGAATGCACGAACTAACCTTTGGGGAGGGGAATAAAAAATAAAAGAAAAACAAAAAGGTAACAAGTTAGTGCGGGTCATGAGGAAAAAATGTTACAGTATTTAAACACGTTGTGCGGAAAAATATAAATAGCATCCTAATTTTTGTGTCTCGTTATGCCCGAGGTAGGCCTAGCGACAAATAGTCTTGGAGAACTTATAATGCTAAATGCCTCATTTTATTGATAAAAGTAAGACGAATCCAAAACGACTATAAATAATAGAAAGTAAATGTTACTAGTGGCCATTGGCCTTATTACATCATTAAGGCAAAATAAAGGACTCATAACTACTTGGCCCAGAAGGACCTTCCCCGAATTTGGCATCCTTGTCTCCCTTGAACAACTCCACCAACTCGCGTATTCCTAGCAGCAAGTAGGCTCAGGCCAGATGTCCGCCTGCATTTCCTTCAGCATTTTGGCAGTCTTTGATCCTCTTGATGAACTTTCCTTCCAGCTCTACTAGACCCTGCTCCAAATATCCTAACCGATTGTTGGTGCTGACAGACATACCTTTTCACTCCTCAATCAATTTCTGATGGGATTCTTGTATTTCCCGATGCTCACTATCACACTCTCGAATTCTCATGCGCAATTGATTATACTTAACCTGTGCTTCATCATGCTCGTCAATAATTCCGTGACCTCGAACGAATCCCCGCTGACCCATGCCATTGTCTACTAACTAACCCGAATAATGTGGCACACAACTGGCGTGGTACCTGTCTGGCTTAATGGATTCTTTACCCAAAACGATTTTGTAATGCCATAAATGCTGAGCTTGGCACCTGTGAGGGCTATCGTCGTCCTGGAAATCAGCCCTGAGGTGACTCATTTTATCGACCCTTGGTATGATTTGTTTTCTTCCAGCTTGCCTCATGGCTCGGAGAGGAACGTAAGGATAAGTCCCTCTCAAACCAATCATTATGAGAAACGACGCATCTCGGGATCGAACAGTGAATTCATCCATGGGGAACTACTCAAACATCCATTGTACCTGGTCTTCTTTCAGATTTTCGAACAATTCTACCCACCCTCTGGCGTACTCCGGTTGAGCGAATATTTTAGGCATATAATTCATGCGCCTCGGCTGATGGAAGGTGATATGATCATCCCAATCTCCACGTAGGATCTCTTGTCGGTATTCCTCTTTCTGGAGGGGTTCCATGAGCCAAAGCTGAAGTAATAAGTTGAAACCCTCAAAGTGACTGCCTTGTTGTTGACAGTTGTTCAAGGCGCGGTATATCTCGGCGACGATCATGGGCACTATGCTGAAAGTTTTCCCACCAATCCCATCCATCAAAGTTTTGGTTACCATGGCTAGTCTGGTGTGGATCCTAGCCTTCTTCATAGGGAACACAATCATCCCTGAAAAGCAAAACATGAAGACAAACACCCTTCTATGGACATGCCCCAGTGAGGTGATAGCAAATTCATCTGAATAGGTGTGGTATGACTTGCTATGGCCATACCTCTGGTATAGATAGTCAAATAGGATGTAAGATTCTTTCAAACAAGTCAAGTCTAGGTTTTTATTCAGTCCCATCATCTTAAGGAAACCCCTTCCTTTACGATTCTCTAGCATAAGCACACCCGGAGTCTCCCAAGGAATTCCAGCTAAACCCCCTATTTCTTCAAGTAAAGGAGTCATTTCAAAGTCCCCAAAGCGGAACACGGACTTGTCACTATCCCAAAACAATGTCGCAGCCTCTATTATTCTGTTGTTAGGCTGAATCTCTAGAAGAGAAGGCAGATTCCTTAAGTACTTGCGGACGAGTGTCTGATCACTAGAATAGAGGTCTTTCCACCAATTCAGCAGCCTTGGATGAATGTTGGTTACCATGCCAAATCTGGGGATCTCATGCCTCATTTTTTGCAAAACAGAGTGTTAGGCCCTTAACCCCACCTGACTCGACTATTTAAACCAATAATTAGCATAGAAAGCACTTAAGTTCTCCAAATAAATGCATAGAACATGGAGGTGTCCGTTTGGGTTTCAAGGAAACCCGGTGGAATTTGGACAAGGCTATCTTAATGAGTCATTATGTGGACAACATAACTGACTCGGCTAGGTTTGACCATGATGCATGTAAATTTAAATGGAATAAGGTTTCTATTGTGGTATTAGACTGGTATCCTTGAGCGGACCACTTAAGAGGGAAAGGCACGGAACCGTCGACTGCATCGCTGATCGACTGGTTTTACCGCAAATATGCCTTTGCCAAATTTAGGGGGTTATAGTATTAGAAGTGCGCAACTACTCATTATAAGTATTTCTATAGTATTTGTGTGGCACGAGTGGAACATGATGCTGAAAAATGCAATTTACAAGAATGAAACATGTTGACATGTATTTTCATGTTCATACAATAAAGTTTACAATGATTGCTCAAAAAATTACAACAGCATTGATGGAAAAGTGGTAAATGAAAGTAATTAAAGAAAAAGAAACAAAAGAAATAAAAGAAACAAGTCAGTTTCAAATAAAGGCATTAAACAAAAGCAATAAAGAAAGCGGTTAAGTCACATATAGCATGCAATGGTAAAAGCCTAAAAAATTTCCTCAGCAGAGTCGTCATGCTGTCGACGCCCCCTTTTTTTCCTAAAGCAGAATCGGGTTTACGACATTCGAGAAGACAACTCTTATCCCGTTTGGGAATTGGGTTTTTGGAGTTTGGAGAGTCGCCATCTAATGATTATAGTGCATTAGGACACTTTTAGAAGAATTAAAGATGCAGACCAGAGTTTTGGGTAAGGGCATGAAATTATCTCGAGGGGAAGGTGTTAGGCACCCCTCAAGATCCACTAGTGTGGTTCCCAGCCATGCTACAATTGTGACTTTGAATGCAAATGTGAATAAACCAACAAGTATAACAGGAAGCACAAAAAGGTTAAAGAAATGCTAAAATTCAGAAAGGAAGCAGTTTAGTTGTAAAAGAAATGTTCAAGTAGAGGGAAGAAGTCAAGCAATTGGTGCAAGAAAACCTAAAAAAAATCGTGTGAGAAACAGAAGTTGAAAGTGCAGTATCTTTTAAAGTTCTGAAACAATAATAAAAAGAGAGGGAAGTCCTAGGTTTATACATTAAATGGATCATTCGCACAACACTGGTAACCAATTGTACACATAGTGTTATCGTGTAATCATCATCTCCATGTCTACCCTTCCCAACCAGTTAAGGTATTAAAGCGCGGAACGGTATCGTTTACTTATCGCATGCTAATACCCATCCCAATCCTATCAGTACCGGGGTATTAGGACTTCTGATCCTAAAAGGAAAGAAAGGGATGGAGGCCTTTGTGGACTTTAAAGGATAAAATTCTAGCGCGACATTCAAAACAAGCATCAAATAAAGGGAAGAATAAACAAGCAAATAAGGCTCAAATAAACCCCAGAAATCAAATAAGCATATAGTTTAGCATGTCTTGACAAATACTGATTTGGTCTTAAATTAAAGTTAAGTAGTGAGTGGACTGGTTCAACACATATATTTAGAGAGAAAGTCTGCATTAGACAACTCGGATACAGTTGTTAGAGACTGACCCAATGAATAGTTAGCCAACCTTTTGTCTATGTGTTGAATAAAAAACTAGGCAGAGGATCTACTGATTTCAGGAAAAAGATGCGAAAGAATTACCAGTTTGATAGAAAGAAATGAACTTCTGACAAGATGCAAATTGATTTTTAGAAAAAGTGTTATCAGTTTTAACAGAGAGAAACGAATTTAAGAAAAAAGATGCGGACTGATTTTAGAGAAGAGTTACCAGTTGTTTCAAAAAAGATGCAGTCTGATTAAAAGGTTTACGAGTTTCAGGAAAGTGCAAATTGATTATAGAAAAAGGTTTACCAATTTGAGCAGGTTTCAGAAAAGAGGTAGAAAATTACCAGTTTTAGTAAAATAGATACGAGTTCTAGCAATTGATACTGTTTAAAATAAATGATGCTGTTGAAACTCGAGATTTCCCATAGGCATGCTTTCTATGCGTTTTATTGATTTTAATACTTTTTCAGACATTAACAGAAGTCTTATGCACATGATGTCTATATGCAAACTTATTATTAAACCTACAAATGGTTTGCCTAATGACATTTGTATATGCATAAATGCAAGAGCCTATAGACATGATCTCTATATGTGTATTTGCGGAAGAATCAAAAATTAACCCCTATAGGCATGGTATCTAGCCTTTGTGCATAAAATAAAACCCATCCCATTTTTCTACTAAATCCCCATGAGTTTATTACAAATTATTACAGCCCAATAAATCAAACTGGAAATTAAAAGTACATCAAAAGCTAACAGCTAGATCCGTTCAGCCTAATTCAACCTTAATGTTTAATAATATGCGATTGAGCCACTTTCGGGATCCAGATTTCCAAAGCCTTCTCTTTATCCAAAGTGTTTCAAAGTTCCAAGGAATCTCAGGGATTCCTGGCATTACTTACACCCAAGATACCATTAGAATATAAACAGTGCTGTGGAAGAGCCAGCTCTCAGGCACCTAAGTTCAGAGGGAGCTCAGGGGGTCCCAAAGCATGGCTTGCAAGAGAGGGGCAGAACTTAATAGCTAGGAGTAAGTGCAAAGTGAAAGGGGAATTGGGGAGCCATGACAGGTGGGGGTCATACCTAGCCACAAAGTAGGCTGGCGCACCCCTGATCACCTGCTTGGTCAATCACATCAAGAGCAGACCCTTGAAGGTCAGACCAGGGTCTGGACAGTGATTAGGACACTGCCAAACCCAAGTCTAACGCTCAAAAAACACATAAAGGAGGGAAAGGGAAGGGAAACTGATTGAGTTTGGGATCCAAAGAATCCAATCTAGAATCATGGACAACATTATTAGATTGTTGTCATGCCCCAAACTATAACTCACATATAAAGGGGTGTGAGGGTTTGGGATTCATAAAGGATCAAATTCATGACAAGCAACCGACAGGATACATAATACTAAATTACAAAGGAAGGGGGAACATGTTACAATATGCTAGCAGCAAAGGTCAACTAAAGAATTGGACATAAGTGAACAGAAATAAAACACATTACGGTGGAAGCATGTAAACAAAATGAGACATAACAGTAAAGAAGCAAAAGAGTGCAGGAGAAAGTAGAGCAAACAAAGTCCACAACAACAGAAGTAAAAGGGAGAGGGTTTTTTTTAAAGTGAGAGTGACTTGTGAACTCAGATTGTGTTCTTTGTTCGTGTGTTCAAAGATAAGGGAGGAGAGTATTTATAGTTTTGAAATCAGGTAGGGAACAAGGTAAGAATATAATCATACATCAATCAGTAGCAGAAGATCCCTTTAATTGAGGAATTCAAATGTGAACGGTAAAGGGCAACAGTTATTTAGGGAAGGAGATCAAGTAAACATATTGTGCATAGCATACAAATAAGGGGTAAATACATAGGGTTTTTAATTAAGGAAAGATTCTTTAAAACACACGGTCAGCTTAAATAAGGTAAGAACACAGTAAATTAATTAACACATAGTAAATCAGGGAATCAAGGATTCAAAAATCAACAATGAACCCAGCCAGAAATAGGGGAGTCGAAAGGCTAAAGAAAGTTCTCAAACCAGTCAAGGAAATAATCAATCCACCTTACACAAGGAAGCCTGAAATTAGTCTAAGATTGAAAGTTATTCTGGAGGGACAACCAGTGTATATAAAGAGTGCACAACATCAGGCATGCGAGGTTAAACCAAACTAGAGATGAGAACTAGACAAAACACCTGGCAGATAACCTCAGAAGAAACATTCAGAAACCTCAAAAGAAACCAAGATTCCTGACATGCAAGTTTTAGAATGTCACAAAAGGTCACAGAGATATGCATACATGCACAAATAGAAACAAGAGTAAACCACAAGCGTTAAGACAAAGGTAGGCAATAGCATGATCAGCGGAACTTTAAAAACAAAATTAAATCACGAGCCTGAACACATACAGCAAAAAGTAAGTCAACCACCTAGGCTAGCATGTGAACACAGAAAGAAAAAGAATCTCTGTAGAAATCTAGTAAGAAACAAGACAACAGCCTCGAACATAATAGGAAATAAAACAACGAGCATAAACACACATAAGGGAAAGCAAAAGAATCAGAAAACCTTTTAGGAGCCATTTTCAGAAAACCCTAACATTGATTTGAACAAATTTGGGGAAAAACTCTAAAATGTCACCAACAGCATACATCTAGCACAGAGCTAAAAGAACAAACAAAAAGGAACCCCGAATAGGCTAGGGCTTCTGAGAACCCTAAAGGACGAGAAAGGCTTGGAAGTCATGAGAACGAATCTGAGTTGCTAGGTCGAATCAAGGCTCAATAGGCCAAGATACGCCGTAGCAAGGCCGGAAATGGCCAAAGAATCTCGAATCGACCAAGGTCTGGATGAAGACACTTGAGGGCTAGCCTCGAATATTCAGTGAGCAAGCGCGTGGGAGCAGTAGGAGGTGAGTAGAGGTCGTCCATGGTTAGATTAGCCATGGATTCCGGTGACTTGAGGTTGAAAAGAGGGTAGGCGGCTATTAGGGTTTCAGGTGGGTGAGAGCGTTTGAGAGAGACGAGGGATTAGAGGTGGTGGTATTTGAGAGAAAGGGGAGGGTTTGGAGGGCCGTTGGGAATAAATTAAGTTAAGGGGAGCCTGGGCCGTTGATTAAAATGATCAACGACTCAGATTAAAAGGGACACGGGCCAGTTCGGGTGATTGGGTCAGGGGTCGGGTTGGCATGGTAGTTGGGCTGGGCAATTTGGTTCAATTTGGGGGGTGAATTGGGGTGCAAAAAATAGGCTGAAATTGAAACACAATTGAGGCTAAATCGTGAACAACCACTTTTCCCATTTTTATTTTATAAAATAGCAATATTGATTCGAAAAACAAATTACAAGTACTAGGTAAACAAATATTATATAAACAATAGTTTAAAAATGCTGGGATGTATTTTATAATTATAAAATGCAATGAATTACGAAATAGGCAGTAATTGCAATTATATGCAATTTAGCTTTAAAAATACCAAATGAATTTGTAAAAAAATGTGCAAAAATCACCTTAATTATATTTGGTATAAATATGAGAATAAAAGAAGCTATTCACCAAAATGATAGTTTTGGAAGTAATTACTGAATTCTGTGGTATTAAAAAATAGACGATAAATCGATTTAAAAATTTGGAAAAGTACCAAAACTCTTGGGTGTGCTTATATATGCACATATATGTTATTTTGAAAGTATTTTGGGTATAAAAACAATTAGGAAAAATTGGGTATCAACAGTTTACTCGTGTCGGTATGGCATGAGGTGCCAGCCACGTCTCACCGGGGTTGGGGCATGACAAATTGGTATATGAGAAGTCGTGTCCTAGGGAGTCTACAAACCGTGTATAGTAGAGTCTCACTTATGGGTGTGTTGTGCACAATACTTATAATTGAGAGGCAATAGGGCATTTAGGAAAGGTTAGCCTTCTTTCTTTTCCAAATCGTGCCATAGAGCTAATTCATAAAAAGTCAGTATGAAGATCCTGCTAGATTGTGTATGCACTAGAGGGGCAAGTATTATAGTAGAGCTTAAAGGTGTGGATATAAATTCCACCTACATGAAGGAAGGTTATGAAAGTGATAGAAAATATGATGCGAGATTTAAAGGTAAGTAATTAAAGGTGAAAAATGTATGAGATACTCAAGTACGGAAGGTTTTGTATAGTCTAGACTTCAAATATAGGGCTAGTAGCATCGTGATTTAGTATCTAGAATTGATAGTGGTGTCTTCAGTATCATATTTTATAGCCTATGGTTTTTAGGTACCGAGCGGGCTAGTTACGAGAGTAAAGAAGAGCCGGAGGTGACATGATGTCGTACTATAACTACCTGATTGGTCGTTTCATGAGTTAGCGCTTTGTTTCTCCCATTTTTGCTTATTTATGTGTTGTTCAACAATATTTTATCGTATTGTGTTGGTTGGGTTCGGAGTATATTTGTAGAGGAATGATACACTTAATCTCTTAAGTTGGACATTTAGTTGGAAAAGTCAACCGAAAGTTGACTTGTGGGTAAATGATCTCAAAATTTGGTTTTTATGATTCGGATAGCTTCGTTAGGTGATTTGAAACTTAGGAGCATGATCGGAATATAATTTGGAGGTCTGTGGTTGATTTAGGCTTGAACTGGCAAAATTAGAATCTTGGCGTTTTTCCGATTGGGAGTGAAAATTTATGGTATCGGGGTCTGAATTAATAGAGTAGTTTTGTAGAAAGAAGATATAAGTCACTTTATAACTTTTTTTTGGTCGAAAGGATGTACTTATATTATGTATAAACTAAATAGGTACATAAGAACTTAGTCGATGCATAAGAGGCATCATAGATGCTGAGCTAGGATTTACAACAAAGCTTCCTGTATGGGAAGCATTAGTAGAATGAAAATTAAAAGTAGATACAACACCAATATTACTAGAGTTAATACTACTATTACACAAACTATTTGTATCAAAGGGCATTTGTGTTGAAGTACTAAAAATTGCTGGAACAAGCCTCCTTTGTATTATACCGCTACAGTCGTTGTGACATGGAGACTCTGCAAAAGATGGCGGTGTCTAAAAAATTATGCACTTCTCATGTGCATGGATGTATCCATATTTAACTAAAGTACCTGCAACACTGTTCTGCTCTCTGTAGATAGATATTATAGGAGGGATATCCAACTGTAGGAGGAGTAACCTGCAATCGTTAATAATGTTCGTGTATTGCATAATAGTTGAGTTAAGCATACCTAATATTGCATGTGCATTTGTTTCAACGATGATAGGTTGAAGGTGTCGTTGCACTGCCAGTTTTAATCCCATGAGGAGTGCAAGAAGTTATGTATGAACACTTGTACCTGGGTTTGATTTGCCTGAAAAAGCCCAAAATCCAATGGCCTTGATAGTTTCGAAAAATGCCTCCAATACCATACCTTTGTTGTGTAGATGAGCAAGATCCATCAATATTTAATTTATAAGTATAAGATGTTGGAGGATGCCATTTTATGTATACAGGAGTTATACACTTATGTGTCAATTTTGGGCTTGTCAGAAATTAATATTTTGATGCCATATTTAGTATGAAAGGAATATTTAAAAGAATTCGTTGATTTTCAAAAGTGTTCTTATTCCTTATAATCCAAATGTTCCATAGTGCTAAGGGGATAAAAGTTGTATAAGGTATTTTATGAGGAGTTTATGGTAAAGGTGTGTGTATAAATTGGTATAACCAATGGATGTTAGGTGTTGGAGATGTAGTCGAATTAGGACTGAGGAAAGAGTGATGTAGGTCAGCCCATAGTTGAGTTAAAAGAGATGAATTATATTTTGAGGGCCATATGACATTGTTGACATATAGGTGAATTTAGGATTCCTAAATTTGTAAGATAAACAGCTGTTGGTGATTTATTATGGTAAAGTAACCAGAGGAAGAAAGATATTTTTGGAGGAATTGGAAGTTTTCAAATCCACTTATAGGAATATTGTGAGGTTCTGTTATTGAAGAGAGAGTTGTAAATAGATTTAACCAAGAATTGACCATTTTGTGTATTAGCCCAGTATATTTGATCATGTGTTATAGATGAGAAAGGCAAGTATATATTTATGATGTTGGATTGTAATTGATTTTGTATAATGAAAGGTAATTTTTTAAAATGCCACTTGTGATGGTAATAGTAGATAGAAATAATTGTTTTTTCCTCATGACGTGGGAAAGGTCCCGTTATGCAGTTACGAATTATTAAATTTGGATTGATACAAGGATCAGACCAGAATTTGATATATCGTCCATTTGTAATATTACACTTATATCCTAATCGACTGTGAGACCATCCATGCATGATGTTGCGCCAAGTAGAGGATACATTCGTTTTAATTGAGTGTGGTGGTCGTAAATACTTGTGTAGGAGCACCTGTGCCCATAGTTGGTGTGGATTTTGAAACAGTCTCCATGCAAGACTTGCATGTAAGGTTTGGCTCGTAGTTGCTAGGTTTTGTATTCCTAAACCCCCATGGTCTAAAGGTTGAGTGATTGTGCTCCATTTAATGAGATGTAATTTTTTCTTTTGAGGAGATGTACCCTAGAGAAAATTTCATTGGTAGTAATTGAGTTGGGATAGTATATAATTAGGAATTTTAATGTATTGCATAAGATGATTAGGAAGGTAGTTTAACGTGGAAAGAATTAAAGTTGTCCTTCCTGCTTTGGTTAAAAAAATTGTTCTCCAAACTACCAATTTATTTTTAAAGTTGTCAATTAAGAATTGGTAATCCCTTTTCGCAGGTTGCTTTATAAAAAATAGGGAATCCTAGATATTTACCAAATCTTTTCCCCTCATTCATGTGAAAAAGTTGTAGTACAGAGGTTTTTTTAGGAGTTGTGTAGTTTTTTGAGAAAAATAGTGTTGACTTGTCAAAGTTAATAGTTTGTCCAGAATGATGTGTGAAATGAGCTAGAGTATGAACAATTGATTGACAACTAGTGGGTGTTATTTTTGCTGTGAGTATAATATCGTAAGCGAAAAATAAATGCGATATTTGAGGCCCACTGTTAGCCAAAGATAGTGGTAACCAAGTATGGTAATCCACTTCCATATTTATTTTATGTGAAAGTATTTCGAGGCAAATAATAAACAGATAAGGTGATAATGGGTCCCCCTATCTTATGCCTCTGGTTGGTGTGAAATATTCCGTAGGGTTTCCAATAATTAAAATGGAAGTGCTTATTGTTGTTGTTATACAAGACATAATTAATGTAATAATATTTGGAGGAAAATTTAAGGTTATTAAGGAGTTATGTATGAAAGATCATTCTATTTTGTAAAAAGCATTTTCAAAATCCAATTTAAGTAGCATATTTAAATTGTTGCCCTTCATTTTTTGGAATTTTGTAATGATTTCATAGACAACAAGAGCATTATCAGCTGCTCTTTTGTTCTTCTGAAAACTAGATTGAGTTGGATGGATAATGTGTTCCAGAATTGGTTATAGTCTATTTACGATTATTTTTGTTATAATCTTATCAATAGTATTACAAAGACTGATAGGTTGATATTGAGATATTGTAGCAACATGTTTATTCTTGGGAATTAGATAGATGTAAGTAGTATTAATAGCAGGATTAATTTGATGATCTAGGAAAATTTTATGACAAAAATACTTGACAAAGCTACCTATGGTGTCCCAATATTTTTGATAAAAGAGAGGGTGAAGACCATCTGGTCCAAGTGCATTTAATGGTTTGAAGGAATGGATTTCAGTGATAATTTCATGATCTTGTAGTGATTTGATTAATGAAAAACAATCCTGAGCAGTTAATACATTAGAAGGATGTATTGTGGCGCTTTTGGTAGAAGTAATTTATTGTGTCTTGAAAAGAGTTTGGTAATAATTAGTAATGTTATTCCTTATTAAACGTGGATCAGTGATCCAGTTTCCTCCTTGATCTTGATGTGCTGTTAAACGATTATGTCTGCTACGATTTAGGGTGGTGAGATGGAAAAATTTAATATTTTCATCGCCATCATTTAACCAATTAATACGTGACTTTAACTTCCAAAAGTCCTCCTCAAGCTTAAGTATGTGGTTGAAATTTATTTTTAATTGATGCTCTAGATTATGTAAGAATTGGCTAGCAGGATAGTTAGTAGATGATTGAATACCATTTCATCTTGCCAAACTTTTCCTCTTTCATTTAAAAATATTACCAAAAGTGGATGTATTCCATTCTTGGACTATGTCAGTGAATTTTTTTATTGCTGGAAGTAACATTAAATTATCCAGTTGTTTTACTATACAAGGAAATTAAGGATGTGTAGTCCATATCGTCTCAAATCTAAAAAAAATTGTCGAGGTAATATACAGTGTTGTAATTCTAGTAGTATGGGACAATGATCAGAATGTGTACGTGGGAAATGTGTGACTAAATATTCAGGATAGTGAGGTATCCACTCATAATTTGCCTTAATACGATCAATTCATTCAAGAATATTATAATTATTATGACTACCATTTGTCCAAGTGTAACGACTTCCTTTATATCCAATATCAGTATGGTGACAGTAGTTTATACAATCCAAAAATTTATTATCTCGTGAATTGTTAATTTGTAAGCCACCAAATTTGTCATTTGCATTAGTTATTTTATTAAAATCACCACCTATAAGCCATGGTCCCTTATAATTATCATATGCACACCTAAGGTTTTGCCATAAAGTCTACCTATTTTCCAAATCAGTGCTTGCATAAACGACAGTGAACAACCTCTTGAAAGAAAAGGGTGTACCTGAATATGAGAGTGAACTTCTTGTGTAGTAGTTGCCATAGGTTCAATGGTAAGGACATCAGTAAGCCATAGTAAAGTAATACCACCTGACTGACCTATTTCTGCCACTTCTATCATGCTAGTGAAATTGAAATCCTCCTTCAAATTCTGGTGATTTTGACAGTGGGTTTCCTGCAAAACCACCAAAGACGGCCGATTATAATCAAATAATGATCGAGAATTACGGCAAAATTCAAATAATTGAGCTCCTCTACAATTTCACATAATGAAATTCATATAGCTATCGTTTTGATCAAGCATCATCATGGTACTGTTGTTTTCTGACCTGGATGCAGACGTAAATTTTTCACGACCCAAACCTCGCACTGGTCGTGATGACACCTCTCGTGAAGACAAGGCCAGTCAACTAACCCAAGTCGTCTCTTTCAAAATAGTTAAACACAGATGAACGGCAAAATACGACTTAATGATATTAATTAACAGAATTACAACCCAACACAGCCCAAATCGGGGTGTCACGAGTATCTATCAGAGTATAAATACAACTACAAGACCTAAAGTATACAAAGCCGGGATAATGAACCAAAAGAGAAAACAATGGTGCTGCGAATGCAGGCAGTCACCTTGCTACTCCTATAGTTTTGCCTCTGATCAGCCAAAACCCGCTACTGGGTTGACAAATACCTGCATTTGCACACGAGGTGCAAGGAGTAAAGTGAGTACTCCAGCTCAGTGAGTAATAAAAGTAAATAATAACTGAGCGGCAAGAAATCATGTAAAGCAACCAACATGCTGTATAGAAGTCGGGTACAATTTCTGAGAAAAATAGTGAAATCTGTGAAATGTTTAGAAATATCGAGGCTTAGTTCAAATCTCTTTTGAAAATGATCTTTTCAATAATTATAAAAATGATTTCAAAAGAGTTAGTGCTGATAAGCAGAGAAAAATCCGCCCCTCAGCACAAATACCAAAGTATAACAGGTAAAAAAATGCCAAATAAATATGCAAGATGAGCACATAAAAGTTTGCCCCTCGGGCACATCTCAAGACTGTACCAGCCCCTTGGGCTCAATATCAATCACTTAGAACAGTATCAGCCCCTCGGGCACAGTATCACATCACTCAGAACAGTATCAGCCCCTCGGGCTCAGTACCACATCATATGGGTACCCGCGCTCACTGGGGGTGTACAGACTTCGGGAGGGGCCCCTTACGGCCCAAGCTCAATATCAAGCCACCTTGTGGCATATACATCAAGGCCTGAAAGCCTTCTCACATCACACTCTAAACCTAAAAGCCTTCTTACATGTCACTCGAGGCCTGAAAGCCTCCTCACATACCGCTCGAGGCCTAAAAGCCTCCTCACATATCACTCGAGGCCTGAAAGCCTCTCACCTCATGCTCAAGGCCTGAAAGCCTCACTCAGTCCAGAAAATATCATAAGCCTCTCGGGCATCAATAAAATAATAGTTCTCAGCCCAGACAACAGTGAAATATCAGTAACGTCTCGAAAATCAATTAAAATGACTGAGTTTGCAAAAATAGTATAATCAACAGGACTGAGTTCAAGTAGTATATCAAATAGTGAGGAAAGAGTGAGAAAAATCCCCGAAGGGGTTCAAATAATTGGCACGAAGCCCAAATATGGGCAATCAGCCCAAATCATGATAATATCAAATACGTTTCAGTCAAATATGCGGTAAAATCAATAACCGGGACGGACCAAATCATAATCCCTGATGGTGCTCTACCCCACGCTCGCTATCCGACGTGCAAGTCACCTCAATATAGCACTACGGTGTGCAAATCCGGGGTTTGAAACCCTCGGGATATCATTTACAATCATTACTCACCTAGAACCGGTGAAATCTCTAGGTCCACGCACGTCGAATATGTCCAACATCAGAGCGAATACATCACAATATGCCAATGGCACAATACCCAATTGAAAACAATCGAAAAATCGCAAAAATCTTGAAATTAGCAAAACTCGAGCCCCGGGCCCACTTATAAAAAATCAGAAAATTTAACATCAATGGATTCCTTATCTCGCCACGAGTGTATACATATAAAGTTTACCAAAATCGGAGTCCAAATGACCCCTAAAATCCCCATTCTTAACTCTCTTAAGTTCAAGCCCTAACCTCCATTTTTGATCTCTAAATCCTTGATTTTTCACCTTTAATTCATGTAATAACACATTAGATTTATGTTTTTGGCTCTGAATTCCTTTCCTCAATGAAGTCCCTTGATTCCCTCAGCAAAATCGCACAATAACCTCCAAGTCCGAAGTGAAAATGTTAAGTTCTCTCAAAAATTCGCGAAGATAGAATTAAATATCTCTGACCAGACCTTTCTGCTTCTGCGGAATTTACTAACTCACCCAGGACCGCTTATGCGGTCCAATACCGCTTCTGCGGTGACCGCATCTGCGAGCCACCGACCGATTCTGCGGAAGTCACCTCAGCACTCAAAACCGCACATGCGACTCCCCTTCCGCATCTACGGAACCGCATCTGCGGCTCCTTTTCCGCAGATGCGGAAATACCAGATACCAGACATATCAGCAATCACACAAGTCCAAAATTCACCCCGTTGGCCATCCAAAATCACCCCGAGGCCCCCAGGACCTCAACCAAACGTGCCAAACCATTCTAAAACATCACTCAAACTTGCTCAAATCATCGCAACATCACAACCAACACCAAAACTATCAAATTACATCGGATTCAAGCCTAAATTCTTCTAAAACTTCCAAAATACGCATTTGATCAAAAACCCGACAAAAACACTTCCGAATCATCATAATTTTTGCACACACATCGAAAATCACCTAACGAAGCTACAACAACTCTCGTAATTCCATTCCGACCCTCGGATCAAAATCTCACCTATTAACTGGAATTCGCCAAAATACTAACTTCGTCAATTCAAGCCTAATTCTACACCGGACCTCCAAAATCAACTCCGATCACGCTACTCAGCCATAAATCAACCCCCGAAGCTAACCAAATCATCGGAAATCACATCCGAGCCTTCTAACTTATAAGTCAGCATCCGGTTGACTTTTCCAAACCAAACCTTCCGTAAAGAGACTAAGTGTCTCATTTCCTACCAAAAACCAATCCAAATCAACTCTAACACACCAAATACCGATAATGAAACATGAAGAAACATAAAATGGGGGAAATGGAGCGGTAACCCATGAGATGACGGGTCGGGTCGTCACATCCTCCCTAACTTAAACAAATGCTCGTCCTCGAGCGTACCCAGTGTTGGTCTAGAAGCCAACCAATAGCTGGATAACTTTACCATGCATATACCTAGGGGTGATCCTACGTCATCCTATCTCATATAGGTCCGATAACACATTTAAACCGAAATTACACAATCAAGTCTAGCCTATAAATCATAGAACTACTTTTTTACTTCTGAAACCATCAATACGATTAAAACCTCACACCTATACTTTGAATAGTCCCAAACTAGCTGTAATAACCCATACCTGCAACCTCAGGTGAAATCATATGATAGACCACAAAACCCAAACACTCGAAATGATAGCTTCTATTCATAGCAGTAGCCACAACAACCAAATACTGATAGAAACCCTCTTATTAGCTAAAGTTTTATTGCAACACTTTCATATACTGCCAACGATAAATGAGACACGCATCAAACCGTAACCATTTCTCAGATCAACCATTCATGAAGCCACTTCCCTTTTGACTAATACCACAATAGATTTCCGAGTCGAACCTCGATATTATCCTTCCAACAAACTGAAATTAAATATGTTCGTATTCATTAATGACCCCAACGATCACCTCGAATCCAACACACCACTCTGGTGATATGACACGTCAATACAGGCCTAAGCCACAACCTGCATAATACGCGCACCAATAAGAAATGGTCTAAACATGCTCAGATCATGAAAAATGACTCAGACGAAAGAACTGTACCTCAAGCTCATCAGTACCATCACGACACAAGGCTGAGACCCCGTCTTACATTATAGAAATAGAACACCTGAATCTACCCCGAAAGGTCATATGTCCGCGTGGCCTCGCCATAATGCGTGATCCTATCCAAACACTGTTACACATGAAACACCTCAAGTCACTATGCTCAAAATCGACAGCCACGCACAATTGATGTCTGGAACCCAAGCAATTCATTACAGCCACGGTGAAATAGATAACATATGACACGCAACCCGATACGTCATAACCAACACTCTATTTACAGAGCAACACCCAATTACTCTTGCCGCTCGACTTTCACTATGAATCCCCAATAGCACCGCACCACATGTGCCCATACCCAACAAATCATAACGTCTCACAACACCGAAAAGCAACTCAAGCTAAATACATAGCCACGTCAGCCTGCCAATGAACTCATTACCAAGGAGCCTGAAGTTGCTCCTTCCACTACTACAACTCCTGCTGGAGCCGTACGATACGGTGCCCGTCACCAAATCAATATCGAAATTCACAACCTCGCCTGACGACAGGCCCGGGCAGAAGAAACGCATCTGGAAAGTCCCTCAATACTGGAACTAAACCAATTGTAGAAACCTCTGCACAGACATCCATCAAAAAGGCCCAATTAAGAAAAGTAGTCCTCCCCAGCCATCCGATGGTCTTCCGAATACAAACCACTCTGCTAGAACAGAATCCAACGCTCCTCCCTACCCATCCCGTGACATTTCCGACATAGCCCATAGCATAATAGTTTAGAATCACCCAACACTAAGACAACCAGTCTGAATCCGAACATTACATCCAAAATCTAACATTCCAGCAAGTAAAGATCCACTCGGGCCTCCAAATCCCAATAGTCGCGAAGCGGTGCCGATACACACAATCCACCACCATTACATAGTCTGTACCTAAGAACTCCCAGTCTCCAACTCCATATAGCCCACGAATCACCATACCTGATCCCGAATTCCACCGTATGAATACATATCACCCCTCAAGTACCCAATCATTCCACTAAAGATATTCTAAAATTTTCCCTGTGCCATCAAACAAAATTAGATATCAGCAATCGACCTAACAAGAAAGCGCCGCACTACTAACGAAGTATCATCAGTTAAGTCACATTACCCCTTTCCGAGACAAATGCTCTCGTCAAATCACTTCCATTTAGCATTACCATTTTCCTTGATTATCTGAGGCTACCCGTTGTCTAAGAGTTTTATGAACTTCCCTTCAGAACTGAACTGTAACCTAGTATACGCCAGTCTCGATCCTCTACAACATACCACATATACCATACCATCTAAGGATAACACGAGAACTTTTATCTCCCTTCCGAGCCATAAAAATCTACGTACTCAACTAGTCAAGAACTCTCCATTGGTCCCACCTAGAAGAAGATCACTATACATCCCAAGCCTCTCACCCTCGTAGAAAACATACATCTTCAATCACGGTAGAAATCAACAAGAACTCTCCCAACTCCATTTGCACAAACTAAATCGCCGGGACTAAATCCTTTTAACCAGACCAAGCAAAGCAAGCCATCATAACCCAAGAGCAATGCTGTGAAATACCTGCACAAATTCATTACCTTGAACACACACAAAGATTTAATCACATCCTTACCTTACCGATTCAGTCTTCTATCAAGATACTTCATCCATCTATATTTCCTTCTGTTTCATCCTCAGCTTGATATTTTCTCTTGTTGTAGCACCACTATTCCTCACCCATGCTTACCACACGAGACCTAATGAACCGCACTGTCTGAAACTCATAAGCCACTGAATACTCTCCCTCGAATATTCCCAAAAACACCACATTCTGTAGCATTTTATTCTGAAGAACTTCCTATGAATCTAAATCTGTTGCCTTTACTTTCCAGATACGGATACATAGGATCCCATTATTAACATAAAAATACCATAATTCTTGACGTTTGCCAATGAAAACACAGTCCCTAACCACATACACAACCTTAAGACACAGGATTGTTACATGTAGAATCTTGAACACAATAAAACCATTCTCTCGAGTCATTTACTTCTTATTCAAACTGCAAATTACTTGACCTGACGGACAGAATCACCCGTGCCTCGTTGGCACTCTGATACCGCAAAATGATATCTTCATCCCAATATAAGCAAGCAACTTCTTGCTCTATACGCCGAGCATCCTTTGCCAATAACACTCTAGAAATTCCGTGATTATCATACTCTATAAGGCATAATATGACCTTTGTCACAATTTTGCTTCACTCGTGCCATCCTCAGCTCAATTCCCACGACCGAAACTGATTCGCCCGCACGCCTCAAGCCGGAACCAACATAGAACATAATCGTGCAATCAGCTAATCAATAGCAACCTCCCCAACTTGGCTCGAAGCCATATATCAGGACACGGTTAATAACCAATTAACACTTTTACTCTAATGATGCCATGATACCATAGTGAGATTAAACTCAAATCATTTACAAGTTTGTGAAAATACAGATCATCTAGTACTGTAATCCTCTACAAATCTCGTATTTATCCCCACATCAGTTGAGTCCACTCTCTTAAGCGACCCAAATTTTCAAATTTCAACATGTACCCTTCAATTACACATGAGATCTTCTAACATACACATAAGGATCATACCACTTATGAACATTCCGAAGGAGATAACCCACCTCCTTCGCTTCAATTTAGTATTCCTGCATACCTTCCACCGTCATACATATTACACAGTCAATCAGTCTCCCTAAGCCTGAACTTATACCACAATATGGAATTTACCCCTCTCTCAGCTGGAAACACGGAACGATTCTTTACGCACCCATAACTCGGAGCTACATGTCCAACCATAATTGAAATCATACACTTAATAGTTCATTTATCATCCAACAAACTTTCATCGTTATTTCCAAGTTACATAGACGCATCTCGCAGTACCAACATACTCATCACATGACTATCCAACTATTACTGTGACTAATAGGGACAATACCGAACATTTAATTTCAAAATAATTACTCACACAATCAGCACCTCGGTGCTCAAGCCCTAGGCAATGATCCGGCCTCACGGCCTCCAGACTGGCCCAACATACTCAAAAGATCACATCTCGCCCCTCGATCGGGGAATCACAAGCCATCGAGACACATCTGATACTGAGCGCTAATGTGCGCATACAAACGCATGGAAGGAATTTCAAGAGTTCCTTTTCAAGCTGAATCAAGGACGCACGATACGAATTTCAAGATGTGACATTTTTCTAAAGGTTCTGCAGCCTCTCGAGAATAAATACATATGTCTCCGTACCGATCCGTGAGACTCTATTAAACCTACTCATGACTCGTGAGACCTAGTAACCTAGGCTCTGATACCAACTTGGCACGACCCAAACCCCGCACTGGTCGTGATGGAGCCTCTCGTGATGACAAGGCCAGCCAACTAACCCAACTCGTCTCTTTACAAATAGTTAAACACAGATGAACGACAAAAAATGATTCAATGATATTAATTAACAGAATTACAACCCAACACAGCCCAAATCGGGGTGTCACACGTCACGGGCATCTATCAAAGTATAAACATAACTACAAGACCTAAAGTATACAAAGCCGGGATAACAAACCAAAAGAGAGAAGAATGGTGCGAACGCAAGCAGTCACATTGCTACTCCTATAGCTCTGCCTCTGATCAGCCAAAACCCGCTACCGAATGGACAAATACCTACATCTGCACGCGATGTGCACGGAGTAAAGTGAGTACTCAAACTCAGTGAGTAATAAAAGTAAATAATAATTGAGCAGCAAGAAATCACGTAAAGAAACCAACATGATGTATAGAAGCCAGGTACAATTTCTAAGAAAAACAGAGAAATCTGTGAAATCTTTAGAAATATCATGGCTCAGTTCAAATCTCTTTTGAAAATGTTCGTTTCAATAATAATGGAAACGATTTCAAAATAGTTAGTGCTGATAAGCAGAGAAAAATCCGCCCCTCGGCACAAATACCAAAGTATAACAGATAAAAAAAGACAAATAAATATGCAAGATGAGTACATAAAAGTTCGCCATCCGGGCACATCTCAAAATAGTACCAGCCCCTTGGGCTCAATATCAATAACTCAGAACAGTATCAGCCCCTTGGGCACAGTATCACATCACTCAAAATAGTATTAGGCCCTCGGGCTCAGTATCACATCACATGGGCACCCGCGCTCACTGGGGGTGTACAAACTCCGAGAGGGGCTCCTTACGGCCCAAGCGCAATATCAAGCCACCTCGTGGCATATAAATCAAGGCCTGAAAGCCTTCTCACATCACACTCGAGACTTGAAAGCCTCCTCACATGTCACTCGAGGCCTGAAAGCCTCCTCACATATCGCTCGAGGCCTGAAAGCCTCCTCATATATCACTCTAGGCCTGAAAGCCTCGTCACCTCACGTTGCATATTTACTTTTGGGACTATAAGGCAGCACCTCGGGAGATCTCCTATTGAGCATTTACTTTTTGGGGCTACAAGATGGTATCTCGGGAGCTCCCCTGTTGTTTATCCATGTGTGCTATGTTGTTACCTCTCTGTAGTTTCTCCTTGTTAAATTTGTAGTCTCTTATTACATTGCATATTTTTCTGCCTTAAATTATTATATTCCAGTAGCGCACTAACCTGACCTCGTCACTACTCTACCGATCTTAGGCTTGGCACTTACTGGGTACCGTTGTGGTGTGCTCATGCTACTTGTCACACCTCCATTTTACACACCCGAATGTGGTGCAAGGGAGTTTTTCCAATTAAAGGACAATCGAAATGGAATTTATCATTAGAAGATTCAGAGTCGCCACTTGGGAGATTTATGGTGTCCCAAGTCACCGGTTAAACCCCGAATCGAGGAAAAGAATGACTCTGTCTAATAGTCCGCAAACCAGAAATCCGAGTAAGGAATTTTGTTAACCTAGGAGAAGGTTTTAGGCATTTCCAAGTTCCGTGGTTCTAGCACAGTCGCTCAACTATCATATTCGGCCTATTATCTGATTTTGGTGCATGTTCTAGCCTATGGTTCAATTTTAACTTTGATTGCTTTGTTTAATTATTTTAAAAAAAATTACAATGTCATTTAAAATACGTATTGAGCCACGTCACATAAATGCACCTGCGGCTCTTGACGTATTTTATCTAACATTGTTGAGATTTGGATTTGGGTCACATAAACGTGCACCCGAGTTTACGAAGGTAAATTATTTAAATAACGCGCCTAAAGCAACGACGAGTTTGCAACTTTACGAGGGCCATGAAAATTCGCTAAATGGCACGCCTCAAATTTCTAAGGATTAAACTATATTATTTAAACGAGGGCCATGCAATTGTCATTTTTATTTGGCACAGTGCACCTCAATCTACTCTAATCAAGAGGTTTCTAAATTAAATTACAAGGGCCATACTTCAATTAATGGGTTATTATGGCACATCTCCAATCTATTTTTTGAAAGAAAAGAAAACCAATTAATTAGATAGGTAAGGAAATTTGAGGACTTCCACTTGGTCGAATAAAATTTCTAACTTACTGACTAGTTAGCAAACATTGACTTAAAGAATACATTTAACTCAAAAATCCCATTCATAAATTCAAGTAGCTGATGCATGAGACTTGGAATAGATTCCCACCGAGCTCCAAACATAACAAATCAAACTCTAAATTATTAAGCCAATCTCAATATACCAATCAATTGATACCAACTGGGATCCTTGGAATTGATTTAAACCCCATGAACTTCTGATTTTAAAAGACCAAACACCAAAGATCTACTTAGCTTCCTAATTTTATTATGTCAACTTGATGTAACATTATGACTCGATATTAAACAAACATTCTAAATTTAAACTCAACTTCCAACTAGTTTTAAAAATGCAAATTTGAACCTTGGCTTCAAAGATGGTCATGTTGACAAAGCAGAATCATGGATAAATTGATACACATACAGGTCTCTATTTAATAGTTCGATGAATTCAAGGGACTATCAAAGCTAAACAACATTGGTTTTCAGCATAAACTAGCAAAGTTCTACACCCCAAAGTATTACTTTAAATCCTGTCGCAAGGCCCTAACAAATCCTT
The DNA here is from genome assembly GCA_026770625.1 of Nicotiana glauca. Classification (NCBI taxonomy): domain Eukaryota; kingdom Viridiplantae; phylum Streptophyta; class Magnoliopsida; order Solanales; family Solanaceae; genus Nicotiana; species Nicotiana glauca. The sequence goes on along the minus strand of MU775452.1, from coordinate 59,395 downwards.
TTTCCAGCATTCACTCAAATTAATTAAAAGAAAACCTAAATAGATAGAGCCCTCAGTCAATTTATCAATACACATGCAACATACTACTGCAGGTCATTCTCACACATCATTTCAGAAGAAAGAACCTAATTAACATCTATAGTTCAAAGTCTAATTACAGAATGTGAAAACAGTAAAAGATGCAGGGGAGATCAGCTTCGAATGTAGCCTTCATTTAACAGAACTTCAACCAAATTACATCTCCAAGAATCATTCCTCAACTTAAACTCCCATTTAAATATATATCTTCATACGAACGATTCGAAAACTTCATTCCATTAAAGATTGAGAATATACCTAGGTGTTGAAAGAAAAAAGAAAATGGTGAGGAATTAGCAATGGCAATAGCAACAATCAGCAGCAGGAACAATCAATGGAATCAGCTTCAAACCAAGAACTGATATGCAGCGACCAATAAGCCAACCAGACTCCAAACCAAACTTGAATCCAATTTATAAACCCAAAACTAAACTCCAATCACAAATTCAAGATCAGTTTTGAAAGAAATAAGTCCTTCTAGCCTCAAGTGAATCACAGATAACAGAAAAACTTAAAGATGAAACCAGAAAACCAATGGAATACTAATCTTTTTTGTTTTCCTTTTTCACTTCTCTCCAGATTGTATCAGTGTGTGTCTTCAGTGTGTATCTGTCTGTTCCCTCTCTCTCGATATCCTCTCAGTCAATTAAAAACTCCTTTTTTCTATCAGCCCAGACCTCTCAATTTATACCTCAGCCCTTATACCTTTCCAGCCTTTTTTCTTTCCTTTACACTTGTACCTCTAAACCTTTTATTATTACCCCCATGTTATCTACTTTTCAGCTCCTAAAAGGCATTTAAATAGGGTGTCAATCCACTAGTAACCTCCTTTTCATTTTTAATTCATTCCTTTTGCTTTTATTAGTTCAGTATTGCATCATTACCCCTCTGTTAGCAAAATTTATTTTAATTACTGAGGGTCCAAATTCCATAAACTACCCCTCTGAAACCCCTGTTATTACATTGTACTATGGGTCAAATTAACCATGCGTCGAATCCTTGGGACAACTAACCCAAAACTGGACCTAAAGATACACACCTCAAACCTAAAACACACTTACCCAAGTTCTGAATAAAAATGAAACTAATTCATTAATAGATTATTAATACTAATTACAGAAAAAAAGGATTCAGGGGTCACTAGAATGAACCAACAACTTTAGATGACATGAATAATAGCTAAAGGAACTCATGAATAAACTAGACCAAATCGATGAACAATTTTTAGTTCGAAAAAGAAACAAAAACAAAAACAAATCAACTCTGACCATATAATCATTCTAAAGAAAGGAGTAGAATAGGATAATAGTAAAAAAAAAAATAAAAAGGACCAAAATTTGGACCCCAACCTTGATTGGCCCTATCTTGAATTCAGCCCTCCAATTTTTGAATTTGAAGCCGAAATGGACCTTAATCGAGTGTTCTCGACTGAGAACACACAACTAAGGTCGATTACGACCTAAATCCTTTAACCATGTACTCGATCCTGGGTTTGGGTTTTTAGGGTTCGTTCATTCAAATCTAGGTTCGAAGCGTTCTAGCCTGATTCGAAGGAAAATAGTGGTGGATTAGGGATGAGAGGGTCAAGGCGGTTGTGTGGTGTTAGTTTGGGACTGGACTGTGGAGGCACCGCCACCAGAAGGTGATGGGGATGGTGGAGGCTACTAGGGTTAATAGCTAAGATTTGATATTCGAACCATTCTAGGGGTGTTCGAAAGAAACAAAGTTGGTATTTGGGATGAGGATGTGGTGGTGGTTCAGGGGTGTAATTTTGGTGGCCATCGGAGATGGTTCCAAAGGACAAGGCGGAGGGGCTGTTAGGGTTTTGAATATTCGAGAAGCTAGACTGGGATTCAAGGAAAACTAGTGGTAGATTGAAGATGGGGAGGTCAAGATGAACCTTAGGTGTAAAAATGGAGGTCATCGGACGTTCGCCGCCGGCGGATGCGATTTCCGGCTGGCGGTTCACGGCGGAGGACGGTGGGGTTAAGCTCTGTCTCTGAAACTGGTGAGAGACGGTGAGGGGGGTGGGGTGCGTTATTCTCTTTTATATGGATTTAGAGATTGAATTTAGGCCGTTAGATCAACTGGGATCAACGACCTGGATCAACCACTTAATCTGAACGGTGTCATTTAAGCACCTCGGAGACTGGGTCGGTCCTTGTTTGATCGTGTCGGGGGACGGGTACGAGTTAAGGGCTACGCTGTGGACCGTTGGATGGGAATGGATGAATGGCTGAGATTAATTGTTGTTGAAACGACGTAATATTCTCTTCATACTACGTCGTTTTGAACGTCTCCTAGACTGAAGTTTTGGACCGGGTATAAGGGCGGGTTTGGGCTGATTTAACGAGTTTTGCATGTTTGGGCTGGAGAATTAATTCAAGATTGGCCCAATTCCGATTTGCTCTTTTATTCTTTCCTTTCCTATTTATTTCAAATTACTTTCCAAAATTAATACTAATAATCCTAAATTAAATTATAAAGCTAAATTAACTTAAAAATTTTAGTCAACTTTAAATAATACCTATCACAAATAATTACATACTAAATAAAAAGAAATCACACAATTAAACACTAAAAATGCAAAGCGCACTATTTGTTTTTTATGTTTTTCTCCATTTTATAAAAATAAGTAATTTACTATTCAACTCAAAAATTATAAAATTAAATCATGAATGCAAATGCAACCTATTTTTTGTATTTTTTCACTAATTTAGCCAGGACAAACATGCATAAACAAATTCGACCAATAACGGAAAATACCACGAACATTCACCAAATTGCACACAAAGGAAAATAATTTTATTTTGAATTCTTTGGGAGTGATTCGTGTGAGGCAAAAATCACGTGCTCACAACTGCCCCTCTTTGCTCAGAAACACGAAGAGTTATCATGGAAAGATAAGTGAGCGGATACGAGCAATTTTTGTCCATTTGAATACTCCGTGTGAAGCATTTTTGAAAGATTTGACCGCACCTTGTTTCTGAGGTTGCGTACATATCCTTGGCGAAAAAGGAATCAGGTCAGTGTAGTTCGGGCAATTTTTGGTAGCTGGACTACCAGGAGCTATTATTTATATGTTGTTGTTGCTGCTACTGCTTGCCAAACCCCCTTATTACACTATGTCACAATTAAAAGAAGCTAGACTAAGCTATGATCTATGAACTATAAAAGTCATATCTATGTCTTCGCACTAGCTCTTGTGGTTCTTGTTGCCTTGTTGACATGTATTCTCTTGGCGACATCCTTTTGTTGCTACCTTGAATTGTGATCTGAGATGTTTTGCCTTTCGCCGGGTAGATGCCTGACTGCCGAACTTGATATGTATTCCTTTGCTATGCAGGCAGGCTCCAGACTTCAAAACTTGAATGTATTCCTCTGCTATCTAGGCGGGCTACTGACTTCAAAACTTGAAATGTCTGCTATACAGGCGGGCTCCTGACTTCAAAACTTGAATGTATTCCTCTACTATACAGGCGGGCTGTGATGGCCCAGCCCGTCGTCACGTGAGTTACCGCCCCATTTCCCCCTTATTGTGTTGCTTCATGTTTCAATATCGGTATTAGAGTTGATCGGATAGAGTTGGGTTGGTTTTGGATGAAATTGAGACAATTAGCCTCTTAGAAGAAAGGTTGTTGTAGAAAAGTCAACCGGAAGTTAACTATGTGGGAGGAGGGCTCAGATGTGAATTCCGGTGGTTCGGTTAGTTTCGGGGGATGATTTATGACTTAGGAGAGCAACCGGAATTGAATTTGGAGGTCCAGTGTAGAATTAGGCTTGAATTGGTGAAGTTTGAATTTTGGCGGATTCCGGTTGATAGGTGAGATTTTGATCCGAGAATCGGAATGGAATTCTGATAGTTGCAGTAGATTCGTTAGGTAATTTTGGATATTTCCGCATATTTTCAGGTCATTCGAACATCGTTTGGTCGGTTTTTTGATCGAATGAGAGTTTCGGAAGTTTAAAGAAAATTTAGGCTTGAATCCGTCGTAATTTGATGATTCCTGTGTTGTTATATGTGTTTTTATGATTGGAACAAGTTCGTATGGTGTTTTAGAGTAGGCTTGAATCCGTAGGTTGGTGTTTTTGGTTGAGGTACCGGGGGCCTCGAGATGAATACGGGTGGTCAAACGGACCAAGTTTGGTTATTGGAAGCTGCAGAATTGCAGCAGTTATTGTAGAAGAAAAATTTGGTCTATGCGATCGCATAAACTGGATTGCGATCGCATAGCTCAGGGTCATGAAGCATTGCGATCGCATGGTTTAAGTCCGCGATCGCATAAGAGAAATGTAAGGGCAGCATAATTTGCACTATGCGATCGCATAAGTTGGGACGTGATCGCATAGGTTTGAGGAGTAGAGCACTGCGATCGCATTGCTGGGAGTGCGTTGGCATAGAATGTTTTTGAGCACCCAGAAATTTGTTCATCATGATCGCATTCTTAGCGCTGCGATCACATAGGGTTAAAAACCTGGCCGGACAGAAGGGTTTAATAATATTTCCTCCGCGAGCTAAAGTCATTTTTCACCATTGTTGAGCATATTTGGGAGCTATTGATGAGGGATTAAGAGGATTTCGACTAGGATTCGATTGGAAGTAAGTTTTATGAGTTAAATACGTAATTTTATTGAAGTTTTATCATTGAAATCTCTGAAAATTGGGTAAAAATTTGAGAAGTTAGGGCTTGGTTTTTGGTAATGTAAAATTTGAATTTGAAGGGGCACTTGAACTCCGATTTTGATAAATTTTATATGTACGGACTCGTGGTGGGACGAGGATTCCGAAAATGTGAATTTCGTAATTTTTCGAGAAGTGGGCCCGGAGCTCAGGTTTTGCCAACTTCGTGGTTTTTGTTGTTTTTCGAGTCTTTTCGATAGGGTTGTGGTTTATTGGCCTATTGTGACGTATCCCTTATGGTTTTGATTAGATTCTACATGCAAGGAGGTAGATACGAGAGGGAAAGGCTTGGCGAGCTAGATTATCGGCCGGCTAGAGGTGAGTAATACTTGTAAATGATACTCTTAGGGTTTAAAACCCGAATTTGCACATCTTAGTGCTGTGTTGAGGTGACTTGCACGCTGGACCTGAGCGTGGGGTAGAGCACCATTGGGGATTGTGACTTGGTCCATCCCAGTTGTTGATTTTTACCGCGTAATTGTAGATGATTTGTTGTTATCATTATGACTTGGGCTCATAGCCATACTTGGGGTTTATTATCAATTGTTTGAACTCTTTATGGACTATTATCACTGTTTCCTTCACTATTTGAAATATTAATTGAACTCAGTCCATGTGATTTACACTGTTTCTTGAACCCAACTATATTTTACTCAACTTGGAGTTTTAACTGATATTTGAACTATTGTTGAGCTGAGTATTATTGTTTTACTGATGCCCGAGAGGCTTTTTGACTATTTTTGGACTGATTGAGGCTGAGGGCCATATGTGAGGGCATGAAGAGTGATGTGAGGAGGCTTTCAGGACTCGAGTGTTCTGTGAGCAGGCTTTCAGGCCTCATGTTGATATTATTCAGGCTTTCAGGCCTTATTGATAGCGCTTGGGCTGAAGGAGCCCCTCTGGAGTCTGCACACCCACAGTGAGTGCGGGGTACCCCTTTGAAATGGGCAGTGGTAACAATAACACTGTCATACGTGTTTCGGTCAGGTGACAATGACAGACCAGTCAGGTAACAGTGACTGACTAGTGGTAACAATGGAACTGAAAGACGCTTTGGTCAGGTAACAATGACTGACACTACTTGTGTATTCTTGTTTATTTGATTCCTTCCGAGAGAATGTCTTGCTATGTTTCATGGATTTCTACTGTTTATTCTATTTTACTGCTTGAGATAGCATTATCTGTGCCCTTTTGGGATTCTATACTTTCAGTGTTATTTACTTTTATTACCACTAAGCTGGAAGTACTCACTTTACTCCCTGCACCATGTGTGCAGATCTAGGTCCTTCTTGACAGGCTGAGTAGACATTCAGTGATCAGCAGGCTTGCTTATTTGGAAGAGTTGAGGTAGTTGCATGGCGTTCGNTAAACAGTTTTATCTTTACTTGTTTAAATAATTGGGGTAATTGTTATAAATGGTCGGGCTTGCCTAGTAGTGTGCTGGGCGCCATCGCGACCGGGTTTGGGTCGTGACACGGGCTCCTGACTTCAAAACTTGAAATGTATTCCTCTGCTATCCTGGTGGGCTCCTGACTTCAAAACTTGAAATGTATTACTCTGCTACACAGGCGGGCTCCGGACTTCAAAACTTGAATATATTCCTCTGCTATATAGGCAGGCTCCTGACTTCAAAACTTGAATGTATTCCTCTTCTATCCAGGAGGGCTCCTGACTTCAAAACATGAAATGTATTCCTCTGCTATACAACATGTGCGTCTCATTTTGCACAAGCGAAGGACTTTGGTTGATGTTTGCTTTATCTGGATTTGGCGCGACAATGTCGCCTGCATTAATAATCTTCTGAATCACATTCTTCAGATTTGAACACTTCTCTATGTCATGCCCCGGGGCATTCGAGCAATATGCGCACCTTTGGGAAAGTTAAACTTCTTTGGAAGAGGGTTTGGTATTTTTATCTAGATAGGCTTTAACATGCCCGAACTCCTTAGCCTCTGGAACAGATTGGCGTATGATCCTTCCAATGGAGTGTAGGCTTTATTCTTCCGCAACCTCTCATAGCTACATGTTTGATTGGGTTGGAAACTTGATCCAGGGGGTTTCTGGCAGGCTCGATGGTGTAGATAAGCATTTTGTGGAGCCGGGGTACCGGAAAAGTGGTATATGACTCTGGGAGTTTTGTGTAGAGAAGTAACATTGGGAAGGGTCACCTGGTGCACAAGGATATCCACGGGGATGGTGTCGGGGCTGGGAGTGTTGATCAGGAAAACTCATCGGATCATCTTTTCTGCTTCCCCCTCCCCTAACCAAGCTTGCTGGGATATTCTGAATGTCTTTCGAACAACTCATGATCTTGCCTAACTTGATTCCCTCTTCTACTAACTCCCCATTTCTTAACATCTCATCGAAAGGTCTACCCATGGCCGGGATCAAATGATTGAAGTAGGTTGGTACCTGGGCTTGTAGGAAAAGCTCAACAATTTCTTCTTCAACAATCAGGGTACTGACTCGAGCAACTTGCTCCCCACATCTGAGCCCAAACTCCCTAAAGATTTCCTCCGGCTTCTTTTCCATCTAAGATAGGGAGGAGTGGTCTGAGGTAACAGTTGATTTGCATTGAAAGTATCGGACAAAGTCTTGAGCCATGTCACCCAATGTAGGCCACTTATCAACATCTTGACGATTATGCCAGTCCAAAGCTGCCCCAGTTAGGCTCTGACTTAAATATGCCATCATCATGTCATCTTTCTCTCCAACACTTCTCATTTCACTGCAATAAACCTTTAGGTGGGCTACCTGATCCCCAAACCCATCATACAAGCTGAATTTTGGTACTTTAAACCCCACGGGCAGGCGATCGTCAGGAGACACAGACGGTTCTTTGTAATCCTTGCTACCCTGATCCCTCATTCCTTGCTTGTCCCTTAAGGACTGTTCTACGCCTTTCAGCTTCCTGGGTACCCCATCTAAACCTTCTTTTCCTATGAACCTTTCATATTCAACATGAGGCTCATCCCTTGGGCCCTACTTGTGCGAGTTGGGAACCTTACGAGCGACCTCGGAGGGGTAATACTGAGCATCATGAGCTTTGGGTGGGTGTTTTTTTGTCGGTGATAGTGGATATGACATGAGGGCACGTTTTGGTAAAAGATAGTTAGACAACGAGTGAGTAAGATACTAGGGTGGTTGCGAAGGCTGTGATAAGCGGGTAAATATGGAGAGTGTGGAGGATCGCCTGGCATTGTGTCCGGAGTTTGGGTAAGGACAACGTCTAGGAAGCTGAGTGGTGGCAGGGGTGGTGCTTTCCCGGTCATCCATGCCCGATACATGTCCGCCACGTGTTGTCTCAATATTTTTACCTCTTCTATCAAGCCGTTGTCCTGTTCAACCAGCTGCTTTCGGGCATCGGTATCAATCCACTCAGTTCTGTTGTTCTCTGCCATTGTCTTTTGCCTTTGTGTTGCAGGGAAGAGTTACTTCAAAAACCACAAACCAACCACCTTTCTGAAATTAAATGACAAAATGAAAACATCACGTTAGCGTTTGGGCATTTAACATATCGGTAACCGCACATTTGGGGAATGAATGCACCTAAGCAATTAACAGTTCCTATTATGCTTTTGATCAGTAGCATGTGTCATCCCTGCCTTTTCCTATTTCCGATTGCAAACTTTCTTTTCTTTTCTCCTTCTTTTTCTTCTTTTCACTCTTGCCTTTGTTTTCTCTTTGTTTTTATTCTCTCTTTCTCCCGATTTCTTACCTTCTCTCTTTCTCCCGATTTCTTACCTTCTCTCTTTTCTTTCCTGTTTTTCCGCCTTTTTTTCTTTTCTTTCCCTTTTCTTTCTCCTCTCTTTTATTTTTCTCTTTTCTTCTTTTTCATTTGGTTATGGTCGAATCCTATGGAGATTTCCTATGTATCATGACCCCGCATGAATCAGACCAAGTGTAGTTCTTTCAGATTTGGAATTGAGTAAGTAAGCTAACCTCTTTTTTTTTAATTTTTGAAAGAAATACTTTAAAAGAAGAAAAAAAATATTTTTTTTGATTTTTTTTTTATTTTGATTTTTCTTTTATTTGAAAGAAAAACTTCTAAAAATTCCTTTGCTTTTGATTTGAACTTTGGGAATTTTAAAAGTAAAAAAGAAAATATTTTTTGTATGAATTTTTATTTGTTTTCTCTTTTTCTAAGGAAGAAAATATTTTTGAATTTTGGATATTGCCTCTTAATTTTCGAAAGAGGGACTTTTAAGAAATTTTTTAGATTTCTGAGTTTTTGTTTATTTACAAAAGTACTTCTAAAGAAAAGCAAAAAATAGTTTTTAGACTTAGATGTTTAAAATATTTATAAATATTAATAAAAGAAAGACATCTAAAGAGTATTTTTGGTTTTTTGTTTCTGATTTTTTTTTTTGGAGAAAATACTTCAAAATGAAGGAAACTCGTATTATTGGATTTTGATGTTTATTGGTTTTTCTTTTTTCGTATGAAAGGCATTAGAAAGAAGGAAATAATTTTTGAGTTTAAATTTTTTTTTTTTTGAATTTTCTAACGAAAGATTCCTAAAGGAACTAAAGGAAAATATTTTTTTTTTTGGATTTTTGAAAATTGGAATCGGAACCGATGAGGTTTGCCTACGTATCTCACATCTGGTGAGAATCAGACCTGAACAACGGACAAATAAAACAAACTATTTTTGGAAACAAGACTCCCTTTTTTTCTTTTCATTGGCGAATATATAAACTATTTTTTGAACACAAGACTCTTTTTTCCTTTTTCATTGGCAAATAAAACAAACTATTTTTGAAAACAAACACATTTTTTCATTTTTTTTTTATTTTCCCCAAAAAAAATTCGGAAGAGTTTCGACACTTTTTGGATATTGGTTTTTTCGAAACAGGTAATTATCTCTCTTTAACCCTGATACCGCTGTTTCTCTCCTTTTTTCCCTTTTCCCCAAATATTCGAAAGACGGTCAACATACAAGTCCGAAGTAAATAAATGCACAAGTAAAACGTAAGATGCATCTGGATCGTCTGTTTTCAATTTTGGTATACCTGTCCTAGACAGACCCAACCCCTGTGTTGAGCCTCCAAAGTAAAATGCACATTATGCAAATAAACGTTCCTACTAGGGATTCGGCATGAGGCTGAGTTATTCCAGGTTCAAAACCTGAGTATTTGTTCTAGACTGTGTACCCGAGCGGACAACTCGAGTCGAGGAGGGGGCTACATACCGGGGACCCGAAAGATCATCCGGCTTAGTAACTTGTCCGAGCCTCTTTCTTATTTCAAGGTATGACACTAACACAATGGGGAGTCTCAACCAGCAAGCACATCCCCGAAGATAAGAAGAGAAGGGTTTCGTAATAGTTTATATGTACAGTTCAAATAATATCAAAGCGGTAAAAGCATCATTTCGCACATTAAGCCCAACAAGTAAAAATATCATATTATAAACAAATCCGAATACAACAATCATTCTAAAGCTCAAATTCTTGAACACTGAACCAAAAGTTCTGGGTTCACATCCCTAGCGGAGTCGCCAGAGCTGTCACGCCTCCTTTTAAACACCCGAAGATAGTGCAAGGGAGTTTTTCCAATTAAAGGACAATCGAAACAGGGTTTATTATTAGAAGATTCATAGTCTCCACTTGGAAGATTTATGGTGTCCCAAGTCACCGGTTGAATCCCGAATCGAGGAAAAAAATGACTCTGTTTAACAGTCCGCAATCTAGAAAACCGAGTAAGGAATTCTGTTAACCCGGGAGAACGTGTTAGGCATTCCCGAGATTTGTGGTTCTAGCACAGTCGCTCAACTGTCATATTCGGCCTAGTATCTGATTTTGGTAAATGTTCAAGCCTATGGTTCAATTTTAACTTTGATTGCTTTGTTTAATTATTTTAAAAAAAATTGCAATATCATTTAAAATACGTCTTGAGGCACATCACATAAATGCACCCGCGGTTCTTGACATATTTTATCTAACATTATTGAGATTTGGATTTGGGTCACATAATTATGCACCCGAGTTTAGGAAGGTAAATTATTAAAATAACGCGCCTAAAGAAACTACGAGTTTGCAACTTTACGAGGGCTATGAAAATTCGGTAAATGGCAGACCTCGAATTTCTAAGGATTAAACTAGATTATTTAAACGAGGGCCATGCAATTTTCATTTTTATTTGGCACGACGTACCTCAATCTACTCTAATCAAGAGGTTTCCAAATTAAATTACATGGGCCATACATCAATTAATGAGTTATTATGGCACATCTCCAATCTATTTTTTGAAAAAAAAAAAAAGAAAACCAATTAATTAGATAGGTAAGGAAATTTGAGGACTTCCACTTGGTCGAATAAAATCTCCAACTTACTGACTAGTTAGCAAATATTGACTTAAAGAATTCATTTAACTCAAAAATCCCATTCATAAATGCAAGTAGCTGATGCATGGGACTTCGGATTGAGTCCCAGTGAGCTCCAAACATAGCAAATCAAACTCTAAATTATTAAGCCAAACTCAATATACCAATCAATTGATGCCAACTGGGAGCCTTGGAATTGATTTAAACCCCATGAACTTCTGATTTTCAAAGACCAAACACCAAAGATCTACATAGCTTCATAATTATATTATATCTACTTGATATAACATTATGACTCGATATTAAACAAACATGCTAAATTCAAACTCAACTTCCAATTAGTTCTAAAAATGCAAATTTGGACCTTGGCTTCAGAGATGGTCATGTTTACAAAGAAGAATCATGGATAAATTGATACACATACAGGTCCATGTTTAATAATTCGATGAATTCAAGGGACTATCAAAGCTAAACAACATTGGTTTTCAGCATAAACTAGCAAAGGTCTACACCGCAAAGTATTACCTTAAATCCTGTCGCAAGGCCCTGACAGATCCTTTTCCCAGCATTCACTCAAATTTATTAAAAGAAATCCTAAAGAGATAGAGCCCTCAGTCCATTTATCAATACACATGCAACATACTACTGCAGGTCATTCTCACACATCATTTCAGAAGAAAGAACCTAATTAACATCTATAGTTCAAAGTCTAATTACAGAATGTGAAAACAGTGAAAGAAGTAGGGGAGATCAGCTTCGAATGTAGTCTTCATTTAACAGAACTTCAACCAGATTACATCTCCAGGAATCACTCCTTAACTTAAACTCCCATTTAAATACAGATCTTCATAAAAACTATTCAAAAACTTCATTCCATTACAGTTTGAGAATATACCTAGATGTTGAAAGAACAAAGAAAAGGGTGAGGAATTAGCAATGGCGATAGCAACAATCAGCAGCAGGAACAATCAATGGAATCAGCTTCAAATCAAGAATTGATATGCAGAGACCAATAAACCAACCAGACTCCAAACCAAACTTGAATCTAATTTATAAACCCAAAACTAAACTCCAATCAAAAATTCAAGATAAGTTTTGAAAGAATTAAGTAGTCCTAGCCTCAAGTGAATCACAGATAACAGAAAAACTTAAAGATGAAAAAAAAAACCAATGGAATTGTAAGCTTTTTGTTTTCATTTTTCATTTCTCTCCAGATTGTATCTGTGTGTGTCTTCAGTGTATATCTCTCTGTTCTCTCTCTGTATATCCTCTCGGTCAATTAAAAACTCCTTTTTTCTATCAGCCCGGACCTCTCTATTTATACCTCAGCCCTTATACCTTTCAAGCCTTTTTTCTTTCCTTTACACTTGTACTTCTAAACCTTTTATTATTACCCCCATGTTATATACTTTCCAGATCCAAAAAGGCATTTAAATAGGGTGTCAATCCACTAGTAACCCCCTTTTAATTTTTAATTCATTCCTTTTCCTTTTATCAGTTCAGTATTGCATCATCACCCCTCTATTAGCAGACTTTATTTTAATTACTGAGGGTCCAAATTCCCTAAACTACCCCTTGAAACCCCAGTTATTACATTGTACTATAGGTCAAATTGACCATCGGTCGAATCCCTGGGACAATTAACCCAAAACTAGACCTAAAGATACACACCTCAAACCTAAAACACAATTACCCAAGTTCTGAATAAAAATGAAACTAATTGATTAACAGATTATTAATACTAATTACAGAACAGAAGGATTCAGGGGTCACTAGAATGAACCAACTTCATATGACATGAATAATAGCTACAGGAACTCATGAACAAACTAGACCAAATCGACGAACAATTTTTAGTTCTACACAGAAGCTAAATCAAAAACAAATCAACTCTGACCAAATAATCATTCTAGAGAAAGGAGTAGAATAGGATAATAGTAAAAAAAGGACCAAAATTTTGGCCCCTACCTTTGATTGACCCTGTCTTGAATTCAATCCTCCAATTTTTGAATTTGAAGCCGAAATGGACCTTAATCGAGTGTTCTCGACTGAGAACACACAGCTAAGGTCGATTACAACCTCAATCCTTCAACCATGTACTCCATCCTGGGGTTTGGGTTTTTAGGGTTCGTTCATTCAATTCCAGGTTCGAAGAGTTCTAGCTTAATTTGAAGGAATATAGTGGTGGATTAGGGATGAGAGGGTCAAGGCAGTTGTGTGGTGTTAGTTTGGGACTGGTCTGTGGCGGCGCCGCCACCAGAAGGTGATGGGGAATGGTGGCGGCTACTAGGGTTCATAGCTAAGATTTGATATTTGAACCATTCTAGAGCTGTTCGAAGGAAACAGAGATGGTATTTGGGATGAGGATGTGGTGGTGGTTCAGGGGTGTAATTTTGGTGTCCATCGGAGATGGTGCCGCCGGACACAGCGGAGGGGCTGTTAGGGTTTTGAATATTCTAGAAGCTAGGCTAAGATTCAAGGAAAAATAGTGGCGGATTGAAGATGGGGAGGTCAATGTGAACCTTAGGTGTAAAAATGGAGGTCATCGGACGTTCGCCGCAGGCGGATGCGATTTCCGGCCAGTGGTTCACGGTGGAGGACAGTGGGGTTAACCTCTGTCTCAGAAACTAGTAAGAGACAGTGAGAGGGGGGAGGTTCTGAGGGGTGTGGGGTGCGTTATTCTCTTTTATATGGATTTAGAGATTGAATTCAGGCCGTTAGATCAGCTGGAATAAACGGCCTGGATCAACCACTTAATCTGAACGGTGTCGTTTAAGCACCTCAAAGACTGGGTCAGTCCTCGTTCAATCGGGTCGGGGGACGGGTAGAGGTTAAGGGCGAGGCTGTGGACCGTTGGATGGGAAATGGATGAATGGCTGAGATTAATTGTCGTTGAAACGACGTAATATTATCATCATACTACGTCGTTTCGAACGTCTCCTGGACTGAAGTTTTGGACCGGGTATATGGTTAGGTTTGGGCTGGATTTAACGGGTTTTGCATGTTTGGGCTAGAGAATTAATTCAAGATTGGCCCAATTCCGATTTGCTCTTTTATTCTTTCCTTTTCCTATTTATTTCAAATTACTTTCCAAAATTAATACTAATAATCCTAAATAAAATTATAAACCTAAATTAACATAAAAATGTTAAACAACTTTAAATAATACCTATCACAAGTAATTAAATACTAAATAAAAAGAAATCACACAATTAAACACTAAAAATGCAAAGCGCACTTTTTTGTTTTTATGTTTTTCTCCATTTTATAAAAATAAGTAATTTACTACTCAACTCAAAAATTATAAAATTAAATCATGAATGCAAATGCAACCTATTTTTTTTTTGTATTTTTCCACTAATTTAGCCAGCACAAACATGCATAAATAAATGCGACCAATAACGGAAAATACCACAAAAATTCACAAAATTGCACACAAAGGAAAATTATTTTATTTTGAATTCTTTGGGAGTGATTTGTGTGAGGCAAAAATCACGTGCTCACACTAATCTTATGGACATGTTTTTTGTGATAACCCGACCCCTCGTCACTAGAGTTACCGCCCTGTTTCCCCCATATTATGTTGCTCTATGTTTCAATATCTGTTATTTGAGTGGATCGGATAGAATTGAATTGGTTTTAGTTGGAAATGAGGCACTTAGCCTCTTAGAAGGAAGCTTGTTTTGGAAAAGTCAACCGTAAGTTGACTATATAGTTAGAGGGCTCGGATGTGAATTCAAGTGATTTGGTTAGCTTCGGGGGATGATTTGTGACTTAGGAGTGCGATCGGAATTGATTTTGGAGGCTCGGCGTAGAATTAGGCTTGAATTGGCGAAATTTGAATTTTGGCAAATTCCAATTGATAGGTGAGATTTTGATCTGAGAGTTGGAATGGAATTTCGAGAGTTGCAGTAGCTTCGTTAGGTGATTTTGGATTTGTCTGCAAATTTTCAAGTCATTCGGACATCGTTTGGTTAGGTTTTTGATCGAATGCGCATTTCGGAAGTTTTGAAGAAAACTTACGCTTGAATCCGATGTGAATTGATGGTTTTAGTGTTGTTTGATGTGTATTGATGATTGGAACAAGTTCTTATGATGTTTTGAGTTATGTTGGTGCTTTTGGTTGAGGTTCCGGGGGCCTCGGTGTGATTTTGGGTGGCTAAGCGGAAGGAATTTCAAGTTAGAAAATGCAGGCTTTGGGTTGCAGCAGGTGTTTCCGCATCTGCGGAAAGGAGGCCGCAGATGCGGTCTCGCAAAAGCGAGTTGGGTCTCACAGGAGCGTAAATTGGAGCCGGGTCAAGTTTCGCAGAAGCGGAGAGTTGGGTCGCTTAAGCGGTCCCGCAGAAGCGATTTTTGGACCGCAGAAGCGGAAACTCGCCTTAAGTGAAAGGTCCGCATAAGCGGACGTTGACCGCATGAGAGGAAGGAGAATAAGTGGGATTAGATCCGCAGAAGCGGAAATAACTGGCATGTTAAGGGAGAACACCTTCTTTGCAAAATTTTGAAAGAGTAACATTTTGGACTCCGAACCTTGATAGCTTTGAGGCGATTTCACAGAGGATTTCGAGGGCTATTATCAGGTATGAACTCTTGGACTTAGAGCTTGATTTTATGGTGTTTAAGCATAGACTTAGACTGAATAATCGAGGAATCAAAGGTCAAAAAATGGTGGTTTAGGGCTTGAATTTAAGAGAGTTAAAATGGAGATTTGAGGGGTCAAATGGATCCCGATTTTGATGAAATTGATATTTATAGACTCGTGGCGAGATGAGGAATCTGTTAATGTGAGTTTTGTAATTTTTCGAGAAGTGGGCCTGGGGCTCGGGTTTTACTAGTTTTGAAATTTTTGATATATTTGTTTGTTTTCGATTGGGTATTGTTCCCTTAGCATATTGTAATGTATTCGCTCTAGTTTTTGTTAGATTCGACGCGCGTGGAGGCCAATTTGAGGGGAAAAGGCGTCGCGAGCGAGGAACTTCACCGGTTCGAGGTGAGTAATACTTGTAAATGATATCCTGAGGGTTTGAAACCCTGGATTTGCACATCATAGTGCTGTATTGTGGTGACTTGCACGCTAGGTATGAGCGTGGGGTAGAGAATCGTTGGGGATTGTGACTTGGTCCATCCCGATTGTTGATTTTACTGCATGATTGACTGAAAACTAATTGATGCTATCATGATTTGGGCTGATTGCCATGTTTTGGTCTTTGTGCCGATTATTTGAATCCTTCAGGGATTGATATCACTATTTTTGCATTACGTTGCATATTATTTGATCTCAGTCCAAGGTTCTAAATACTATTTTGCAAACTCAGCCATCTTTCTAAGATTTGAAAACTCAAATGATATTTTACTAACGTTTTGAGCTGAGAACTGCTATTTTACTATTTCCCAAGGGGCTTATGTGCATTTATGGACTATGCATGGATTGGGCTGCGCACCGCAGCGGTGTGATATTGATATTGCGCTTGGGCTGTAGGATCCCCTCCAGAGTCTGAACCCCCACAGTGAGCGCGGGTACCTAAATGGATCGGGCTGTACATCCCAGCGTTCATGTGCATTGCATTGCATTCACGCATTGATTCCTGTTTGTACTACGTGGCATGACATTCAGCACCTTCATATCATTGGCATCCATGCTATTTCCTGCACTGTGTACCAGATACCCTGGTGTTATTTGTAAATAGAGTAATGTGCCTGAGGGGGTGACTTGCATGCGGACTTGCACTATCTGATATCGCATTCATATTTTTACTGTTGGAAAAAGAATATTTTTAAAAGAGATTTTTAAACTGAGCTAGATGTTTCTAAAGGATTTTTTTTACGGTTTTACTCTTTTGTTCAAAAGGTTGTACTGTCCTATATAGCATGATGGAGTGTTCTTACGTGATTTCTTATCTCCCAGTTATTATTTACTCTTATTACCACTGAGTTGGAAGTACTCACTTTACTCCCTGCACCATGTGTGTAGATTCAGGTGTCTCGGGAGCATAGTTGACCTATTTGCTATTTTTCAGAGCTTCTCAGGAGTTGTCGAGGTAGCTGCCTGACGTTCGCAGGACCCGACTCCTACCCTATCCCTTTATTATTGCGCATTTGTGAACGTCAATGTTACTGAGGATTTATTATTTTGTCTTCTTAGAGGCTCTAGACTCATGAACCCAGTTCTTTGGGAGTTTTATTGGCGGTTATTGTGATTTCCGTACCACTTCTGTCTATAATCACTGTTTAGAACTATATCATCTGATAATCTAATGCTATAAATTGGAAGATTGGTTGTGTGGTTGAGTTGTGAGTATCACATGGTCGGTCTTGCCTAGCATTTGTATTGGGCGCCATCACGACCGAGATTGGGGTCGTGACAAGTTGGTATCAGAGCCTAGGTTACTAGGCCTCACGAGTCATGAGCCGATTAGTAGAGTCTCGCGGATCGGTACGGAGACGTCTGTATTTATCCTCGAGAGGCTACAGAACCTTTAGGAAAACTTCACTTTCTTGGAATTCCTATTGTGCGTACTTGACTCAGCTTGAGATATAATTCTTGAAATTCCTTCCGCACGTCTGTATGCGCACGTGAGCACTCGGTATTGTATGTGCCTTGATGGCTTGTATTCCCCGATCGAGGGGCGAGATGTGATCCACATGAGTTTGATGTTGGGCCAGTCTGGAGGACTTGAGGCCGGATCTTGCCTATGGCTTGAGCACTGAGGTGCTGATTGTGTGAGCAAGTGTTTTGAACTTATATGTTCGGTATTGTCCTTGTTAGCCGGAATGGCGGTTTGTTATTGATGTGATGAGTATATGGGTACTGCGAGATGTAATTATATGACTTGGTAGTGACAAAGAAGTCTGCTGGATAGTAGGTGAACTGTTAAGTGTTCGATTCCTATTGTGATTCGATGTTTTGCCCGAGTTACGGGCGCGTGAAGAATATTTTTGTTTCTCCTAGTTGGGAAGTGAAGTACACTACGTGTGGCGATATGAGTTCAAACTCAGAAAGACTAAAAGGCTGTGTTATGTGTATGATGGTGGAAGGTGTGCTTAAATACTAAACTGAGGCGAAGCAGGTGGGTTATCTCCTGTGGAGTGTTCTTAAGTGGTACGATTCTTATGCATATTGTTAGAAGATCTCATGTGTAATTGAAAGGTACGTGTTGTAATTTGAAAAATTTATGTCGCTTCACAGAGTGGACTCAGCTGATGTGGGGATGAATGCGAGGTTTGTAGAGGATTTCAGTATCCGAGGATCTGTGTTTTCATAAACTAGTAGATTATTTGAGTTTAATCTCACTATAATATTGTGGCATCATTAGAGTAAAAGATTTATGGGTCATTAAATGTGTCCTGATAGATGTCTCTGATCCAAGTTGGGAGGTGGCTATTGATTAGCCGATCGCACGGTTATGTGCTATGTTGTTTCTGTTTCGAGGTATGCTCGTGGATCAGTCCTGGTTGTAGATAATGAACCGAGGATGGCACGAGTGAAGCAAAATTTTGATAAAGGTTATACGGTGCATCGTAGATGTGAGGAAATAATAGGATGTCTTGAGCGGTTGTTGATAAAGAATGCTCAGTGTATAGAGAAGGAAGATGTTCGTTTGTATTGGAATGAGATCATATCCTACAGTGTCATATTGCTAATAAGGAATGAGTGGTTCTATTTGTTAAGTCAGGTAAATTACAGCTGTGTAAGAGTGACTGACTCTCGAGAATGGTTTTATTGTGTCCAAGATTTGGCACGTAATAAATAGGTGTCTCAAGGTTATGTATGTGGTCAGAGATTGTGTATTCATCGGGAAATGTCAAGACTTGTGGTATTTAATGTTGATTATGGGATTCTATGTATCAGTATCTGGGAAGTAATGGTAACGAATTCAGATTCGCAGGAAGTCCTTCAAGTAAAGTATTCTGGAATGTGGTATTTCTGGGCACGGTTGAGAAAGTATTCAGTGGCCTATGGGTCTTAGACAGTGTGGTCTTATGTTCGAATCTAATGTGGTGAGCCTCGATTGAGGCATTGTGATGCTACAGCAAGGATGAATATCGAGTTGATGATGAATAAAAAGAGAAATTTGATAGACGGAACAGCTTGATAATAGACTGAATCGGTATGGTAATGGTATGATTAATTCCTTGTATGTGTTCGAAGTAATGGGCTTTTACAGGCATTTTGCAGCAAAGCTCTTGAGTTCTGACAGCTTGGTTTAGATAAAAGGATTCAGTCCTGGTAGTTTAGCTTGTACAAATGGAGTCGGCAGAGATGTTCTTGTTGGGTTTTACCGTGGTTTGAAGATGAGTATATTTCTTATGGGTATGTGAAGCATGGAGTGTGTAATGATTTTTCTTCTAAATGGGATAAATGAAAGTTCTTGACTAGTTGAGTGCGTCGATGTCTGCAGCGCAGAAGGGAGATAAAAGCTCTCATGTTATCCTAGTGTGGTATGGTATATGCGATATATTATGGAGGATTGGGATTTGTGTATAAGGCTCGGTTCAGTTCAGAATGGAAAGTCATTAAATTCTTAAGCAGCACGAGCAGCTGCATGTGATTTAAGAATCGATCTTCAGAGGATTTGGGTGAATGATCCTCATATGACTAAGGAAAGGGTGTTGCTAGTCATAGTGATTTGACAAGGGTATTTGTTTCAGAAAAAGGGCAATATGACTAAGTTGATGGCACTTCGGTAGTGTTGCGGCATTTTCTTGATAGGTCGACTGTTGATATCTGAGTGTGTTTGATGGCACAGGAGAATTTTTGAATATCTTCGAAGAATGACTGGGAGTACTCATGTTCAGGCTATGTAGTGGTTGTGGATAGTGTGTATTGGTACCATTAGCGGTTATTGGGATTGGAGGCCCGAGTGGATCCTTCCTTGTTGGTATGTTAGATTTTGTATATGATGCTGAGCTGTAGACTGGTTGTCACAATGTGGGTTATTCTAGACTATTGTGCTATGGGCTGTGTCGGAAAATGCCATCGATTGCATGGCGAGGTGCATTGGATTATGTTATAGCAGAGTGGTTGGTATTCCAAAGATCAGCGGATGGCTAGGAAGGATTGCTTTCCTTAATTGGGTCTTTGTGACGGATGTCAGTATAGAGGTTTCTACCATTGATTCAGTTCCGGTATTGAGGGACTTTTTTGGATGCATTCCTTGTGGCCAGGCATGTCACCGGGCGGGATTGTGGATTTTGGTATTGATTTTGTGTTGGGCACCGTATCGTACGGCTTCGACAGGAGTTATAAAAGGGGAAGGAGCAGCTTCAGGCTTCTTGGTATTGAGTTCGTCGGCAGGCCGATTTGGGTACATATTCAGATTGAGATGGCTTGGTTGCTCCCAAATTGTATCGATGAAGGACAGGTGGATTCAATCGTTATTGAACTTGCTAGTGATCTGGGGAGATCTATGAGTTGCTTTTTCGGTGCTGTGAGGCGTTATGATTTTCGAATTATGCTTGGGTTTTGTAGCTTATAACGCTATATGTAGATATTGTTATGCACTCAGTATTTTGTTGTAATAAGCAAATTTGGCTCGATATGCATCTCCCTATGTGAGATATTTGCGTGGATCGGGTGGCACGCCTCCACGGGTATGTTATCNTGCATCGGTTGTGTCCTTTCAGGATTGAATGGTGTATATTACTTGCTTCACCGTGGGTGTGATGGATTGCTTGGTTTCAGACATCAATCTGTTCATGGCTGTCTATTTTGAGCATAGCAACTTGAGGTGCTTCATGTGTAACAATGTTTGGACAAGATCGCGCATTGTAGCGAGGCTACGTGGGGATTAGACCCTTCGAGGTAGATTCAGGTATTCTATTTCTATGATGTGGGACGGGGTCCCAGCCTTGTGTTGTGATGGTACTGAGGAGTTTGAGTTACAGCTCTTTCATTTGAGTCATTTGTCATGATTTGAGTATGTTCAGACCGCCCATCATTAGTGCGTGGATTATGCAAGTTGGGGCTTAGGCATGGGATGCGGTGTCATATCACCAGAGCGGTGTGTTGAATTCGAGGTGATCGTTGGAGTCATTAATAAATGCAAATAGATGTGATTTCAGCTGATTTGAGGGTTCATATCGAGGTTTGGCCCGGAAATCTATCGTGGTATTAGTCAACAAGGAAGTGGCTTCATGTACGGGTGACCTGAGGAATGGTTACGGTTTATCGCGTATTTTATTTATTGTTGGAAGTATATGAAAGTGATGGAATAAGACTTTAGCTAAGAAGAGGTTCCTATCGGTAATCGAGTATTGGGGGGTAGTTGATGTGAATAGTGACTATAGTTTCAATTGTTGGATTGTATGGTATATTGCATGAATTCACCTGAGGTTGCAGGCATGGTTTATTACAGCTGGTTCGCATTTATTCTGAATATTGACGTGAGGTTCTGATTTTGAGTATGAATTCGGAAAATGCAATGTGGTTCTACGGTTTATGGCCTAGATGGATTGTGAAATTTCAGCGGAGTTGTATTATCGGACCTATATAAGATAGGGTGACGAGGTCCCCGGGTATATGCTTGGTAAGGTCATTTAGCTATTGGTTGTCTTCTAGGACAACTCTGGGTACGCTCGAGGACGAGCGTTTGTTTAAGTTGGGGAGTATGTGACGACCCGGCCCATCGTCACGTGAGTTACCGCCTCGTTTCCCCCATATTATGTTGCTCTGTATTTCAATATCAGTAATTTGAGTTGGTCAGATAGAATTGAATTGGTTTTAGTTGGAAATGAGGCACTTAGCCTCTTAGAAGGATGCTTATTTTGGAAAAGTCAACTGGAAGTTGACTATATAGTTAGAGGGCTCAGACGTGAATTCCGGTGATTTGGTTAGCTTCGGGGGATGATTTGTGACTTAGGAGTGCGATCGAAATTGATTTTGGAGGCACGGCGTAGAATTAGTCTTGAATTGGCGAAGTTTGAATGTTGGCGAATTCCGGTTGATAGGTGAGATTTTTATCCGAGGGTCGGAATGGAATTTCGAGAGTTGCAGTAGCTTCGTTAGGTGATTTTGGATATGTCTTCTAATTTTCAGGTCATTCGGACATCGTTTGGTTGGGTTTTTGATCGAATGTGCATTTCGGAAGTTTTGAAGAAAACTTAGGCTTGAATCCGATGTGAATTGATGGTTTTAGTGTTGTTTGACGTGTTTTGATGATTGGAACCAGATCGTATGATCTTTTAAGTTATGTTGGTGCTTTTGGTTGAGGTCCCGGGGGCCTCAGGGTGATTTCGGGTGGCTAAGCAAAAGGAATTTGAAGTTAGAAATTGCAGGTTTTGGGGTTGCAGCAGGTGTTTCCGCATCTGCGGAAAGGAGGCCGCAGATGCAGTCTCGCAGAAGCGAGCTGGGTCTCGCAAGAGAGAAAATTGGAGCCGGATCAAGTTCCGTAGAAGCGGAGAGCTGGGTCGCTTAAGCGGTCCCAAAGAAGCAATTTTTGGACCGCATAAGCGGAGAGTTGCCTTAAGTGAAAGGTCCGCATAAGTGGACGTTGACCGCATGAGCGGAAGGCACAGAAGCGGGATTAGATCCGCAGAAGCGGAAATAACTGCCAGGTTAAAGGAGAACACCTTCTTCGCAAAATTTTGAAAGAGTAACATTTTGGACTCCGAACCTTGAGAGCTTTGAAGCGATTTTGAAGAGGGTTTCGAGGGCTATTATCAGGTATAAACTATTGGACTTAGAGCTTGATTTTATGGTGTATAAACATGGATTTAGACTGAATAATTGAGGAATCAAAGGTCAAAAATTGTGGTTTAGGGCTTGAATTTAAGAGAGTTAAAAATGGGAATTTGAGGGGACAAATGGACCCCGATTTTGATGAATTTGATATTTATAGACTCGTGACGAGACGAAGAATCCGTTAATGTGAGTTTTGTAATTTTTCGATATTTTTGATATATTTCGATTGTTTTCGATTGGGTATTGTTCTCTTAGCATATTGTAATGTATTGGCTCTGGTTTTGGTTAGATTCGACGAGCGTGGAGGCCAATTTGAGGGGCAAAGGCATCGCGAGCGAGGAACTTCACCGGTTCGAGGTGAGTAATACTTGTAAATGATATCCTGAGGGTTTGAAACCCTGGATTTGCACATCATAGTGCTGTATTGTGGTGACTTGCACGCCAGATATGAGCGTAGGGTAGACCACCATTGGGGATTGTGACTTGGTCTGTCCCGATTGTTGATTTTACTGCGTAATTGATTGAAAACTAATTGATGCTATCATGATTTGGGTTGATTGCCATGTTACGGGCTTCGTGCCAATTATTTGAATCTTTCAGGGATTGATATAACTATTTTTGCATTACGTTGCATATTATTTGATCTCATTCCAAGGTTCTAAATACTGTTTTGCAAACTCAGCCATCTTTCTAAGATTTGAAAACTTAAATGATATTTTACTGACGTTTTGAGCTGAGAACTGCTATTTTACTATTGCCCAAGGGGCTTATGTGCATTTTTGGACTGTGCATGGATTGGGCTGCATGCCGCAGAGGTGTGATATTGATGTTTCACTTGGGCTGTAGGAGCCCCTCCGGAGTCTGAACCCCCACAGTGAGCGCGGGTACCCAAATGGATCGGGTTGTACGTCGTAACATTCATGTGCATTGCATTGCATTCACGCATTGATTCCTGTTTGTACTATGTGGCATGACATTCAGCACGCTCATATCATTGGCATCCATGCTATTTCTTGCACTGTGTACCAGATACCCTGGTGTTATTTGTAAATAAAGTGTTGTGCCTGAGGGACTGACTTGTGTGCGGACTTGCACTACCTGATATCGCATTCATATGTTTACTGTTGGAAAAAGAATATTTTTAAAAGAGATTTTTAAACTAGGCTAGATGTTTCTAAAGGAATTTTTTTTACGGTTTTACTGTTTTGTTCAAAAGGCTATATTGTTCTATATAGCATGATGGAGTGTTCTTACGTGATTTCTTATTGCTCAGTTATTATTTACTCTTATTACCACTGAGTTGAAAGTTCTCACTTTACTCCCCGCACCATGTGTGCAGATTCAGGTGTCTCGGGAGCATAGTTGAGCTATTTACTATTTTTTAGAGCTTCTCAGGAGTTGTCGAGGTAGCTTCCTAACGTTCCCAGGACCCGACTCCTCCCCTATCCCTTTATTATTCCGCATTTGTGAACGTCAGTATTACTGAGGATTTATTATTTTATCATCTTAGAGGCTCTAGACTCATGACCCCAGGTCTTTGGGAGTTTTATTGGCGGTTGTTGTGATTTCCGTACCACTTTTGTCTATAATCACTATTTATAACTATATCATCTGATAATCTAATGCTATAAATTGGAAGATGGGTTGTGTGGTTTAGTTGTGAGTGTTATACGGTCGGGCTAGCCTAGCATTTGTGTTGGGCGCCATCACGACCGGAATTGGGGTGGTGACATCCTACCAGCCCCGCTATTAGTTGAGAGTATTTGATGAGGCTTTCAGAGACTTCAAGGTACATTTGCTAGTGTTCGCAGATCTTGGAGTCCCCCTTTATCCCGTATGTTGTTTCTTCTTTTTGTTCCTAAACATTGTGTGTGTGCATACATACATACACACACACACAGTATATATATATATATATATATATATATATATATATATATATATATATATATATATATATATATATATATAT
>MU775452.1:19952-33844 GCA_026770625.1 Nicotiana glauca | reverse complement strand
TCAAGTTGTGAAGCCAGAAAACAGGTAAATACCTCCAATAATAAATCAAGGGCTTCTAAGGTTTATTCTTTATTATTTTATAAGTTCATATCAAGCCACGTAGGGCCAATTCTACATTTACAAATTTCCAAGTAACAGATAAACATGCGCAAACCATGCCGAGGTCGACGGCCCGCTCCAAAAGAATGTAAACTGTGCACTGTGGAGGGTCGAACGGCACGAACCATAGATGCATCTATTATCACCGAGGCGTTCGGCCCGTTCCATAATTAAACACATATCCTCCTCGCGAATCATCTATGCGACGCAGGCACACATAAAGTACATGCTCAATTAGTCAAATAAGAACTTATCGGGGAATATTTATTCAAATAAAACCAATTCTCCTTTAACAATTCAAGAAATGAAATTTAATTCTTTTAGAAATTTACTTAATAATTCGATGTGAGCTAAGCAATTCAAGCTACCAATGTGTTCACAATTAATCCACGTACACATGCTTTTGGGTCTTAATCCATGTACACATGCTTTAGGGTCCTAACTACCCGGACAACAGCATAATAGTAGCTACGCACGGACTCTCGTCACCTCGTGCGTACGTAGCCCCTACAAATAGGAGCCCATAATCAATTACTTAACCTATCAGGTAAATTCCCCCTCACAAGATTAGAAAAGAGACTCACCTCGCTCCGAAGATCCGCAACCGGCAATCTACATTCTTCCGAAGACTCGCACCAACGCACAATGCTCCAAAACTAGACAACGATCATACCAATCCATTAATATATGCTCGATTATACCTTACAACCTAATTTATAACAATTTCTAACCCCGAACGAAAAGTTGACCAAAATGCCCTCGGGCCCACGTGCCCGGAATCTGAAATTTCTCGAAGATAAAGATTACCCATAATCTTGGGAACTCAAATATAAAATTTTCTCTTAATTTCATGCTCAAAATCGTGGCTAAAATCTAAGATTTATAATTTTCTAGGTTTTCCACCAAAACCTCAATTTTTATACTAATTTTCATGCCCAAATCCACACAAAAATTGATATGTTTAACTCAAAATGGGTGGGGATAACTTACCTCAAATATTGACGACGAAAATCCCCTATTGAAGCTCCCCAAAATCGCCCCAAGCCATGAAGAATGAGAGAAATAAACTCAACCCACGCTTTAAAATGACCCTCTGCCTTTAGGCACTTTCGCTTCTGCGATGCCTTTCCCGCTTCCGCGGTCCCGCTTCTGCGGCTCCAAACTACCCCAGGCTTTCCGCTTCTGCGGTCAGCCCCATCGCTTCTGTGGTTCCGCATCAGCGGACCAAGGGCCGCTTCTGCGGTCCTTCCTGCCCCCGCCCTCGTCCGCTTCTGTGGTTTCTTCTGCGGGGCCACTTCTGCGGTCCCATTTCCGTAGAAGCGAAAATACCAAATACCAGCAAACTCAGCTCTTCCAAAAATCCAATTTTTGATCCGTTAACCACCCGGAATCCACCCGAGGCCGCCGGGACTTCAACCAGTCATACCAACCAATCCCAAAACACATTACAGACCTGCTCGAGTCCTCAAATCACATCGAACAACGATAAAATAATCGATCGACCTCCAATCCAAACTTTATAAACTTTGAACTTTCCGACTTCTACTTCTGATGTTTTAACCTATCAAATCACGTCCGATTGACTTCAAATTTTGCACAAAAATCATATTTGACATTACAAACCTACTCCAACTTTCGGAATTGGATTCTGACCCCGATATCAAAAAGTAAACTCCCGGGTCAAACTCTTCAAACCTTCAAATTTCTATCTTTAGCCAAATGGCTTCAAACTGGTCTACGGATCTTCGAATTCACTTCCGATCGCGCCCCCAACTCCAGAATCACTATACGAGGCTATTCACAGTATCGGAATCCCAAATGGTCATCGATAACACTAAAATGCACTCCAAGCCAAACTTATGAAATTTCTTCTAATATGCTAACTTCCACAATAGATGCCAAAACGCTCCTGGGTTATCCAAAACCCGCACCGGGCATACGCCCAAGTCCAAAATCATCAGACAAACCTGCTGGAACCTTCAGATCCCCATTCCAAGGTCGTTTACTCAAAATTCCAATCCTAGTTCATTTCTTTCAACTTAAGCTTCCGAAATGAGAATTCTCTTCCCGATTCAACTCCGAACTTCCCAAAACTAAATTCCGACCACGCGTACAAGTCATAATACCTGAAATGAAGCTGTTCATGGCCTCCGACTGCTGAACGGAGCGCTAGTACTCAAAATGACCGGTCGGGTCGTTACATTCTCTCCCACTTAAACATACGTTTGTCCTCGAACGTGCTGAGAACTGTACTGGAGTAGTCTGAAATCACCGTTTAACACCTCACGCACCTTCCCGTGCTACCAAGACTTAGCTGAGTGCATAAGCTAGATAAATTCTGAAATTGTTCCCTTTTATTCAAGCAAATAAGCCTTAGAGCTCGAGTCCAACATCTGGAATCCTATGCTAGGCATGTTTCCAACATACGATCACCACATCAATCACTACACGCTGTACTAAAACATAAAGGCATAACTTTGCTGAATTCTTACTTTGCAACACTAAATCAACAGGACCACCATAACATTCTCTTATCAACTTAGCCAAAATCCTACTAATCCGATGCTCCCATTGCACCCCATGACATATACAGGTCTTACTCTAACCTTTACCATACCGCCACGACGGACGAGGTGTACCGACATTCATAATCAATTGCCGAGTCAACAAACATTAGGTCTACACTCCTGACAAGGCCTCCACCTCATTCTGAACCCAATAATGGTCTTATCTCCATAACATACCTCATGTAGCTGGATTGCATAGAATCCTAGATCAAGGGATCTCGTCTCATCCGATACAACTGCTCAGGCAATAAGCCGCCCCAGAAATTGTTAAAATCTCATATGATGCTACCATGCGCCAATAGGCCACCAATCCGAACACAACACCAACAGGCAATCGAACTTTGGAAGGAATTAACTAAACCCCGCACTAATGCGGACTTCTCCTAAAAAGATAGGAAGCAAAACACACAAAGAAATAGCATATAGAAAACTAGACTCGACTCACACTGTTGTGGCGCGCAACTCGATCCAAATAACATACCTATGGCGGCGTGCCACCCGATCCATAAATAGATCTCACAGAAGGAGATTGCACTTTGAGCTAAACCTGCTCATTACAACAAAACATCGAATTTCGATCGCAAGCACATTAAGTGCATAATACCATCCCTGAGGAAACACATAGCGCTATAGGCTACGAAATGCAAGCACAACTGAGGTGCGATATACAACATAAATCTCAAAGCCATCCTGCTCATAACACATCATGTCTATGCGGATCCTCAAAAGATAGGAATTTATTAAGACGTCTCACAATGCATACAGTGCAATACATCATTACTTGGAATAGCCGATGGAAACATAACACCCCGACTGTTCCTCCATAGGGAACATTCTCTGAATGAACACAACTGGCCTGATATAAAGACCAAATTCACACTTAAATCCATCCATCGACCTCAAGTCGATCCTGATCATATCAAATTAAGCCAAAGACCTTTCAATGGTACATACTAATTTCCTTCTTCTCGTAATACACAAGAACAACCGTCATAACCGGAGTACAATCCACAACTCAGAATCCGAGTGCCCTCGAGGCATCCATTCTCAATTTAACGATATTATCACAGTTCTTCATACTTGGTGTATATCTTTAATCAATCAAGTGGTGTCATGCCACACTTATGCAATCTTCCTGTGGAACACACTCCCACAATCTACCATAACCATTAACTGGGTCTTATCTCCAACCCACCGACCGCACTAATGCTGATAAGCGATCAAGAATCAATAACTATGATACAAGGCCTTTTTCACAAAACATCGATCTTAGGTGACTCTGATGCTAATACCAATTTACTTTAATCATTCAACCCTTTCCTCTCTCATCCGAGCCTATGACATCATAGTCATTACCATGCTGTAACCTTGATCCTCACTTCAAATTCCATACCTCTCACTGCACCCAATGTGCTGATATACGATAGACATAATTTCCATCACAACCCTGGAACCACTGTTAAACTAACACTTCATCATATAAAACTTTTCATTTAACTCACTTTAGGAGAATCATAGCAACACCTGGGTAACTTCCCATAATCGTAGGATATGCAAATCTGTAAGTAGTGGTCCAAGCCACCATAACCCCTTCTAGAATCTGCTTCTACACAACGAGCCTTAGAAATAGAAGGCTTTTGAATAACATCAATTGCGGTGGCTGACAAGCCTTATACGCACAGTCACAAATCATACACACAACCTGATCACGCTGAATGAACTAATCACAGATCCCAACATGCCAGAAATCACGTAAGAGCACTCCATCATGCTATAGAGGACAGTACAATCCTTTTATTAAAAATAGGAAAATCGTGAAAATCCTTTAGAAAGTATTTGCAATATAACGCTATCTCAAGCAGTAGATCAATTATACAATAAAAACAATAAGGTATCAGATAATTCTCTTTCTAAAATAGTGGAAACAACAATTTCAACAATTAAGGAATAATCAAAAGTTTGCCCCTCGGGCTCAATATCAAACTCTCAGTATAGTAACAGCCATACAGGCTTACTCCCAACTCACCAGCACACAACATTAGCCCCTCGGGCTCACTCCCAACTCACCAGACACAAATAACGGCCTCTCGGGCCCACTCGCAACTCACCTGGGTACCCTGCGCACACTGGGGGTGTGTACAGACTCCGTAGGGGCTCCTACAGCCCAAACGCAATATCAATAGGCCTGAAAGCCTTCGCACATCACACACGAGGCCTGAGAGCCTCCTCACATAACACTCGAGTCCTGAAAGCCTCCTCACATAACACTCAAGGCGTGAAAGCGTCCTCACATAACACTCGAGGCCTGAAAGCCTCCTCACATAGCACTCGAGGCCTGAAAGCCTCCTCACATCACTCAACATATCCTCACAGATGGCCCTCGACCTCAATCAGTCCAGAAAATAGTCATAAGCCTCTTGGGCTTCAGTAAAACAATAGTACTCAGCTCATTGACATTTTAAATATTATTTAAATCTCGAGTTGAGTATAAACATAGCTGAGTTCGCAAAATAATATAATACAACTGGACTGAATTCAATAATATTTCAATTCGTGTGGAAAAATAGTGATTTTAAATTCACAAAAGATTTCAGATAATTGGCACAAAGCCCAAGTTTGGCAATAAGCCCAAATCATGATAAAAATCAATAATTCTTTATCAAATACGCGGTAAAATCAACAACCGGGACGGACCAAGTCACAATCCCCAACAGTGCTCTACCCCACGCTCATACCTGGCGTGCAAGTCACCACAATACAGCACTATGATGTGCAAGTCCGGGGTGTCAAACCCTCACGACATCATTTACAAATATTACCTACCTCGAACCGGCGAAATCTCTAGCCCGCGACACCTTTGCCCCTCAAATCGGCCTCCACGCGCGTCAAATCTAACCAAAGTCAGGGCAAATTTATCACAATATGCTAATGGGACATAACACAATCGAAAGAACTCGAAAAATACTAAAAATCACGAAATTGGCAAAACCTGAGCCCCGGGACCACGTCTCGAAAAATTTTGAAATTCACATTTTCGGAATCCTCGTCTCTCCACGAGTCCGTACATACCAAGAACTCCCATATCGGACCACAAATGGCCCCTCAAATCCTAAATTTAAAGCTTTTGCTCCAAGCCCTAATTTCTTATCATTTTGCTAGGTTTTCATGAATTTCAAGCGTGATTCTTCAATAAAAGCATGTATTTAACTCATAAAACTTACCTCCAATGATTCCCATTCGAAACCCCTTCAATTCCTATCCAAAAGCTCTCAAGAATGGCCAAAAATGGTTGAAAAATGGGTTGTTTTCGCTACTGAAATGTTTTTAACATTCTGTCCGGGTACTGTAGCTAACACTATGCGATCGCATTAGAGCTCCTGCGATTGCATAGAACAAAATTCCCGGGCACTGTAGCTAACTCTATGATTTGAAGGCCCGTAGGTCATTTTGTTTGGATGATTTCCAAGAAACTACTCCTCCATCAGTTGTAAAAACATATCAACTTATGGACTTTGTTTTTGATGACCCAGGTAGAGAATGTGACGACCCAAATGGGTCATCACCTATATTCCTACTCACTCTGTACTTCTGAGGCTGTGAAAACCTCACTCAGGGTTGCCTCGATTTGTGTGCATAGTTCGGGCGCGTAGCCGGAAAGTTTAAATATGATATTTGTGACAAAATAATAAATCTTGGCATTTAAATTTATTAATTTGACTTCGGTTAACGTTTTGGGAAAACAGACCCGGACTCATGATTCGTTAGTCCCAGAGGGTCCGTAGGAAAATATGGGACTTGGGTGTATGCCCGGAATCAAATTCCGAGGTCCCAAGTCCGAGAAAATTTTTTTTATGTAAAATTGTTTTCTGAAAATAATTAAAGAATTGGAAGGTGAAATTTGATTAAAAGACTGTGGTATTGGGCTTGTATTTTTGTTCCGACGCTCGGTATAGGTCGTATAGATGGTTTAAGCAATTGCTGTAAAGTTTGGCTGAATTTGGTCATCGTTTGACGTGTTTTGAACTTAAAACTATAAACTTGATATTTTATGAAAAATTGGAAGGAAATCATGGGTCTTGAGGACTAATTTGATGATTAATCATGTTGTTTGGGCGATTTGATCGTACGGATGAGTCTGTAGGATGTTTTTGAGGTTATGTCTATGTTCAGTTTGGAGCCCCAAGGGCTCGGGTGAGTTTTTGAGTATAAATATACAGGGTGGTAAAATAATAATTATGTGAACTACCATACCAAACATCTAGAAGAAATCCCCAGAACTCGGTGTCATAAGTGCATGAGCATCAACTAGGAAATATAATAAAATCAACATCTTCCTGGAATACAATTAGACATGAGACTATAAATATCTCTAATGTAGACTCTGCAAGCTTCAAATCGTAACAAGGAAGGTCAGTTCACCTTAAAGTACCCGCAACAGCCATGCCTCTAAATCCAGAGGGCCAACAGAACCATATATGTATGCTTGCACATTTGGAGGCCCGTAGGTCATTTTGGGGGTCATTTGGTGAAAATTGGAAGTTTGACAGGGAGTGGACTGTTTGATATCGGGGTAGGATCCCAATTTGGAAGTTGGAATAGGTTCGTAATGTCATTTAGGAATTGTGTGAGAAAAATTGAAGTCATTCCAGATTGATTTGATATATTTCGGCACGAGTTAAAGAATTTGGAAATTTGGAAATATATAAGTTTGATTTGAGGCACGATTCATAGTTTTTGATGTTGTTTGACGTGGTTTGAGGCTTCGACGAAGCTCGTATTATTTTTTGGGATGTCTTGGTATGATTGATTGAGGTCCCGAGGACCTTGGGTGGATTACGGATGGTTAGAACAAAATCCTGGGTACTGTAGCTAACACTATGCGATTGCATAGAACAAAAACCTGGGTACTGTAGCTAACACTATGCGATCGCATTAGAGCATTGCGATCGCATAGACCAAATTTCTAGGGTCATAGCACAACCAAACAGCCCCCATAACTCCTTATATGCGATCGCATGAAACCCTTTGCGATCGCATAGAACAAAAGAAACCCTCTGCGATTGCATAGAACAAAAGTTCTCTGCAATTTTTTTGCTGCATTTTTCAACTAAAAAATTCTCGTTAACCATCCGAAATCACCCCGAGGCCCCTGGGACCTCAACCAAAAGCACCGACACGTTCTATAACCTTATTCAAACTTGTTCCAATCATCAAAACACGTCAAACAATGCTAAAACCATTAAAACACATCGGATTCAAGCCCAAATTTATCAACTTCTTCCAAAACTCGCATTCGATCCAAAACCCAACCAAATGACGTCCGAATGACCTGAAAATTTGCGAACAAGTCCAAAATCACCTAATGAAACTACTGCTACTCTCGAAATTCCATTCCGACTCCCGGATCAAAATATCACCTATCAACCGGAATTCGCCAAAATTTTAACTTCGCCAAAATTGGCTAACTTCTTCACCGGACCTCCAAAATTTCTTCCGATTGTGCTCCTAAGCCTTAAATCATCACACGGAGATAACCGAATCATCGGAATTCAATTCCGAGCCCTCTAACTCATAAGTCAACATCTGGTTGACTTTTTCAATTTAAGTCTTCTTGAAAGAGACTAAGTATCTCATTTCTTAATAAAATCACTCCAAATAAATTCTAACGCACCCAATACCGATAATGAAACTTAAAGCAACACAATAAGGGGGTAACAAGGCAGTAAATCACGAGACGACGGGTCGGGTCGTCACATTCTCCCCAACCTAAACAAACGCTCGTCCTCGAGCGGACCCAGAGTTGTTCTAGAAGTTCACCAATAGCTGAATAACTTTACCGTGCATATAACCCGAGGTGACCCCACGTCACCCTATCTCATATAGGTCTGACAACACAATATAGCTGAAATTTCACAATCCATCTAGTCCATAACCATAGAACTACATTTCACCTTCTGATATCTTACACAAGATCAGAACCTCACCTTTTTACTCAGAATATACTCGAACCAGTGTTAATAACCCATACCTGCAACCTCAGGTGAAATCATATAATATACCACACAATCCAGACACTCGAAATGATAGTCTCCATTCGCAGCAGTTGCCCAAGACAACCAAATATCGATAGAAAAATCTCTTGCTAGATAAAGTCTCATTTCAATCCCTTCATATACTGCCAATGGTAGATAAAACACGCGATAACCGTATCTATTCCTCAGGCCACCCACACACAAAGCCATTTGCCTGTTGACTAATGCCACAATAGATTTTCGAGCCAAACCTCGATTTGAACTCTCTAATCAGCCGAAATCACATCTGTTCGCATTCATTAATGACTCCAACGATTATCTCGAATGCAACGCGCCACTATGGCGATATGGCACCTCATCACAGGACTAAGCCACAACTGTCCTAATCCACGCACCAGTAAGGAATAGTCTGAACCTACTCAAATCGGAACAAATGACTCAAACGAAAGAGTTGTACCTTAAGCTCATCAATACCATTACAACACAAGGCTGAGACCCCATCTCACATTATAGAAATAGGACACCTAAATATATCCCGAAAGGTCATAATCAATTCTCTATTTACCGAGCAACACTCAATTACTCTTCCCGCTCGACTTTCTCTATGAGTACTCAATAGGAGCGTACCACATGTACCTATATCCAACAATTCCTGACATCTCACAGCACAGGAAAGCAACTCATAGCTCTCCCCAAATCATTAACAAGTCCAAAAGCAATCGAATCAACCTATCCCTCAACAATACAACTCGGGACTAACCAAGCTAACTCAAGCTAATCATGTAGCCAATCAGCTTATCAATAAACTCATTATCAAGAAGCCTGAAGTTGCTCCTTTCACTACTATAACTCATGGAAGAGTTGTACGATACGGTGTCCGGCACCAAATAAATACCAAAATCCACAATTTCGTCCGGCGATATGATCGGCCACAAGGAACGCATCCGAAAAGTCCCTCAATACCGGAACTAAATCAATGGTAGAAAACTTCTGCGCTAACATCCGCCTTAAGGCCCAATTTAAGAAAGGCAATCCTTCCCAGCCATCCGCTGGTCTGTGGAACACAACCATTCAGCTAGAACATAATCCGATGCACCTCGCCACGTAACCTGTGGCATTTTTGGCATAGCCCCTAATGCAATAGTTCAAAATCACCCAACACTAAGGCAACCTGTCTGAATTTCCAACATCACAACATAATCTGTATATCAGAACTCCATATAACACACAAATCATCATACCTAATCCCAGTTTCCACGTGCGAATACATGCACACATTTGATACCCAACCATTCCACAACAGATACTCCATATTTACCTATGATACCGAGCAAACCCGAATACCACCAATGGAACCAACAAGAACATTCCGCAGTACTGTTGAAATATAATCAGTTTAATCACATTACCCTTTTCTGAGACATATACTCTCATCAAGTCATTTCCACTTAACAATATCCTTTTTTTCCCTAATCATCCGAAGATCATTTATCTAATCACTTAGGAGGAATCACTACGCATCCCATGCTCTGCACGACATACACCGATCTTGTTCAATTTCTTACAATACTGACACGACGGATGAGACCTGTACACATTCATAACTACTGCCGAAACAACAATTCATCAGTTCTATACTCTTGGTAAGAACTATCACCTCATTCGGAGGCAAACAATAGTCTTAGCTCTTTAATTTTACTTCACATACTCAGATTGCACTAATCTCAAATTCAATGATCTCATCTTACCCAGTATGAATTGTTCGGGTAATAAGCCACTCTAAACATTATTATAAGTCCGCATGTGATGCCCCAATGTGCCAATACCAATTCGAACGCAATACAAAAGAAAAACAAACTCTGGAAGGAATTACCAACCCCAGGCACTAATGCGGGACTTTCTTTAGAAAACAAGGAGCAAGGCATACAAAATAGTATATAGAAAGTTATGCTCAACATCACGCTGTTGCGGCGTGCAACCCGATCCAGATAACATACCCATGGCGGCGTGCCACCCGATCCACATATAGATCTCACATAAGGAGCTGCACATCGAGCCAAATCTGCTCATTACAACATAATACCGAATATCGGTCATAAGCATGCTAAGTGCATCATAACACCTTTGAGGGCATATATCGTTATAGCTACAAAAATCAAGCACAACTGAGGTGCGATACACAAATCTGAATTTTAAGAGCCAAGTTGCTCAGGTAACATCATCCCTACGTGAATTCTCAACACATAAGCAATTTCTCGAGCCTTTTCACAAATCACACGGCGTAATGCATCACTACGCGAGATATCTAACAATGAAGCATCAACCTAACTACTCCTTCATGAGGGCCGCATTAAAAAAAATGCACACATCTGGCCTGATATAGAGCCATTATTCATATTAAATCTATCCATCGACTTCAAGCCGATTCTGATCACACTGAACTAGTCTTATAACGTTTCAAAGTTCCATAATGGATTTCATCTTCTTTATAAAACACAAGAACAACCATCACAATCGGAGTAACCCTACCTAGTTCACAACCCAATAGGCCAAGTGCCCTCCCGGCATGAATTTTCAATTTAACAACACCATCACAACCTTCATACTTGGTTTACATCTTTAATCAGTCAAGTGACTACATGCCACACTTATATAATCTTCCAGTGGGACACACTCCCACAACCTACCGCAACAATATTTGGGGCATACCTCCAAACCACCGGTCGCGTTAATGCTGAAAAACGATCAAGCATAATTAACCAGGGTGCAAAGCCTTTTCTATGCAACACCGTTCTCAAGTGATTCTGAAGATAATACCAATTTACCTTAACAATCGAAACTTCTTTCCTGCTCATCCGACTTTAAGACATCTTTGTCGAAATTTTCCTTCGCTCGTGCCATTCTCAGCTCAATTTCTGCAACTAGAACTAGTTCACCTGTATAACTTAAGACCAAACCAACATAGCACATAACCGTGCAACCAGCTAATCAGTAGCAACCTCCCCAATTGGCTTGAAGCCATCTATCAGGACACATTCAATAACACAAAAATACTTTTACTCTAATGATGCCGCAATATTATAGTGAGGTTAAATCACTCTTTCACAAGCTTGTGGAGACACAAATCATCAGAAATTTTAACTCTTCTGCAATTCTCGCATTTATTCACACAATAGTTAAGCCCACTCCTTAGGCGACAAAATTTTTACTAAGTCCCAAATTTTTCAAAAATTTCGGCAGAGACTCCTTTGTAATTGGGCCTATCCGCCTGCCAGAGAATCACCAAAACCATCCTAACAAAACATCCACCACTTGACAAAGAATCACAATGTATATCAATTACGTAAGTCTCAATACTACATGTATTATATTATCAAATTTGATACATGGACATGCGTTTCACCTATTTGAATCATAGCACATAGAAAATACCTTTCAACCCTCCATTATTTGGGCTATTCACCAAGTAAGAACATTTTCTTTCCTTAATATTTTTGTATACTTTCCACTACCATACANACACAATCAGCACCTCGGTGCTCAAGCCATTGGCAAAGATCCGGGCTCAAGTCCTCCAAACTGGCCCAACATCAAACTCACGGAGATTACATCTCGACCCTTAATCGGGGAATCACAAGCCAGCAAGGCACAGATACTACCGAGTGCTCGTGTGCGCATACACACGTGTGGAAGGAACTTCATGAGTTATATCTCAAGTTGAATCAAGTACGCACGATAAGAATTCCAAGAAAGTGAAATTTTCCTAACGGTTCTGTAGCCTCTTAAGGATAAATACAGACGTCTTCGTACCGATCCGCGAGACTGTACTAAACCTTCTCATAACTCGTGAGACCTAGTAACCTAGGCTCTGATACCAACTTGTCACGACCCAAATTCCTAAACCTGGTCGTGATGGCGCCTCTCATGAAGACAAGGCCAGCCAACTAACCCAAATCGCCTTTTTAACAATTCTTAAACATATTGGATAGAAAATACAGCTTAAATGACGTTGATTAACAATATATATACAATCCAACTCAGCCCGAACGGGGTGTTACAAGTCATGAGCATCTAAGATGTAGGAACACAACTACAGAGTCAAATATATATATATAAAATGAAATATGAAGTTCAAGATGAAGTCCGGTGCCGCGAACGCTGGCGGTCACCTTGCTCGGCTACAATAGAAATACCTTCAATCTGCTAACAACCCGCTACCGGGTGATGAATACCTGCAACTGCATGCGAGGTGCAGGGAGTAGAGTGAGTACTTCCAACGCAGTGGTAATAAGAGTAAATAATACTGAGAGGCAAGAAATCACGTAAGAGCACTCCATCATGCTATAGAGGACAGTACAATCCTTCTATTAAAAATAGGAAAACCGTGAAAATCCTTTAGAAAGTATTTGCAATATAACGCTATCTCAAGCAGTAGATCAATTATACAATAAAAACCATAAGGTATCAGATAATTCTCTTTCTAAAATAGTGGAAACAACAATTTCAACAATTAAGGAATAATCAAAAGTTTGCCCCTCGGGCTCAATATCAAACTCTCAGTATAGTAACACCCACATGGGCTCACTCCCAACTCACCGGACACAAACAACGGCCTCTCGGGCCCACTCCAAACTCACCTGAGTACCCTGCGCTCACTAGGGGTGTGTACAGACTCCGGAGGGGCTCCTACAGCCCAAGCGCAATATCAATAGGCCTGAAAGACTTCACACACGAGGCCTGAGAGCCTCCTCACAAAACACTCGAGGCCTGAAAGCCTCCTCACATAACACTCGAGGCTTGAAAGCCTCCTCACATAACACTCGAGGCCTGAAAGCCTCCTCACATAACACTCGAGGCTTGAAAGCCTCCTCACATAACACTCGAGGCCTGAAAGCCTCCTCACATAGCACTCGAGGCCTGAAAGCCCCCTCACATCACTCAACATATCCTCACAGATGTCCCTCGGCCTCAATCAGTCCAGAAAATAGTCATAAGCCTCTTGGGCTTCAGTAAAACAATAGTACTCAGCTCATTGACATTTTAAATATCATTTAAATCTCGAGTTGAGTATAAACATAGCTGAGTTCGCAAAATAATATAATACAATTGGACTGAATTCAATAATATTTCAATTCGTGTGGAAAAATAGTTATTTTAAATTCACAAAAGATTTCAGATAATTGGCACAAAGCCC